>JAACNH010001367.1:42977-81447 GCA_019447015.1 Hymenochirus boettgeri | reverse complement strand
GGACGACACTATCCAGGTACCTAAATATACACATCAATAGCGGGTAGGGTGAAACACGGGGACACTATCCAGGTACCTAATATACACTATCAATAGGGATAGGGTGATGAACACGGGGACACTGTCCAGGTACCTAATATACATATCAATAGGGATAGGAGATGAAACACGGGGACACTATCCAGGTACCTAATATACAACTCAATAGGGATAGAGGAGGTAACACACGGGGACACTATCCAGGTACCTAATATATACTATCAATAGGATAGGGTGTGAAACACGGGGACACTGTCGGGTACCTAATATACACTATCAATAGGGACAGGGTGAAACACGGGACACTGTCCAGGTACCTAATATACACTATCAATAGGGATAGGGTGAAACACGGGGACACTATCCAGGTACCTAATATACACTATCAATAGGGACAGGGTGAAACACGGGACACTGTCCAGGTACCTAATATACACTATCAATAGGGATAGGTGGAACACGGGGACACTCGTACTAATACATCATAGGGATAGGGTGAAACACGGGGACACTATCCAGGTACCTAATATACACTATCAATAGGGATAGGGTGAAACACGGGGACACTATCCAGGTACCTAATATACACTATCAATAGGGATAGGGTGTAACACGGGGACACTATCCAGGTACCTAATATACACTATCAATAGGGATAGGGTGAAACACAGGGGACACTGTCCAGGTACCTAATATACACTATCAATAGGGATGAGGGTGAAACAGGGGACACTGTCCAGGTACCTAAATACACATCAATAGGGATTAGGGTGAAACACGGGGACACTATCCAGGTACCTAATATACACTATCAATAGGGATAGGGGAAACACAGGGACACTTCAGGTACCTAATACACTATCAATAGGGATAGGGTGAAACACAGGGACACTATCCCAGTTACCTAAATACACTATCAATAGGGATAGGGTGAAAACACGGGGACACTATCCAGGTACCTAATATACACTATCAATAGGGATAGGGTGAAACACGGGGACACTATCCAGGTACCTAATATACACTATCAATCAGGGTAGGGTGTGAAACCAGGGGACACTATCCAGACGTACCTAATATACACTATCAATAGGATAGGGAGTGAAACACGGGGACACTATCCAGGTACCTAATATACACTATCAATAGGGATGGAGGTGAAACACGGGGACACTATCCAGGTGACTAATATACACTATCAATAGGGATAGGGTTGAAAACACGGGGGACACTATCCAGGTACCTAATATACACTATCAATAGGGATAGGGTGAAACACGGGGACACTATCCAGGTACCTAATATACACTATCAATAGGGATAGGGTGAAACACGGGGACACTATCCAGGTACCTAACATACACTATCAATAGGGATAGGGTGAAACACGGGGACGACACTATCCAGGTACCTAATATATACTATCAATAGGGATAGGGTGAAAACACGGGGACACTATCCAGGTACCTAATATACACTATCAATAGGGATAGGGTGAAACACGGGGACACTATCCAGGTACCTAATATATACTTCAATAGGGATAGGGTGAAACACGGGGACACTATCCAGGGTACCTAATATACACTATCAATAGGGATAGGGTGAAAACAGGGGACACTATCCAGGTACCTAATATACACTATCAATAGGATAGGTGGAAAACAGGGGACACTATCCAGGTACCTAATATACACTATCAATAGGGATAGGGTGATGAAACACAGGGACACTGTCCAGGTACCTAATATATAATATATACGATCTATAGGGATAGGGTGATAAACACTATTATAAAATCTCTCTCGATGAATGTCGTTTCCATTATTTCCCATTATGTATTATTTGTGGTGATTACAGCATTTGAATCATTTTCTATGTGGTGTGGGTGTGAAGTTTCTCTTATTTCCCAGGGTCACCAATTGGTGATATTATGGGGCAGATTTAATAACCTGCAATATCACAAGTTTACGAATGTGCGGCCACGATCGTACTACTACAGCGAACGTTTGTAAACTACTGTAGATTTCCAATCTGGAATCTTTCTTGAGGGATGTTAAGGCTCTTCTTCCTGTGGTGGTCAGGTTAGATGAAGGAGGCTTAGCTAAGGCTGCAGGATACCTTAGGTGAAGTTGTTCTGCCTCACTCTGTGGTACCTTATTATTGTGGATCGAGGCTTCTGTGGCTGTTATAATATCCACCACAGGGATGGCTTTAGGAATGATGGTAAAATTCAAGCCCTTCTTCCAAACAAACCAGTAAGTACTCTGGATGAGGAACGAAAACATCAGGCCCCTCACCCTGGACTTATGTACAACTCCTGCTTACAATTGCAGAGCTGCTGAACCCGTCCACCTGGCTCGTTTCTGGAGCCTGGCCAATAGATTCATGTCTAGCAGAGCACGTCTTCCGATTGGCCAACTCTCTTGGTAGTATGGTGGCAACAGTAGACGGATGGCTTTCCATTGCCTTCCCCAGTTCCATTGCGGTCCCTTGTCTGTGTGTGGATTATGGTAATATATATAATAAGGGCAATGAATGGTTCTTTTGTTCTGCTAGGCAAATTTGGCACAACAGCTGGTGGATGACTTATCCTTAAAGGGTAACTGTGGTCTCCAGACGAGTTAGGTTTAAATATTAAGCCTTCTGTCGTACAATGAAATAAACTCAAATCCACATCTGCAGGTAACATTTGTTGAGAAGTTATTGCTAAAATCTTTAGCCATGTAACTTTTCGAACACTTCCGTGTTTCATTAGCTTGTATCATGTGACCAGCTTGTAGTATGTGATCAGCCTCTGCCTGAATTAATAGTCCTCCCTCTCAAACGATTTTTTTATACATATCAGTGCAGGTACTTCCGGTTTTTCCAGTATTAAGTCTGAAGGGAGCATGCTCTTCCCTGGGGAGTAGGAGAGGGTCAGGGGATGTCACTCAGCTACAGGAAGCAGGAAGTTTAAACATTCTCTGCAATATAATCCGCAAGGGCTGCAGTCAGAGATTGGACCCAGGGCTCATTTTAATGGAAAGATTCAAGCTTATTTAATCCTAACTTATTCAGAGACCATAATTTAACCCCTTAAAGTTAAAAAGTTAAGTCCACACCCCTATTAATATCATATACTTACCTGGCATGATTGATTGACCAGTGAAGAGGGAGGAGAATAACAAGTGAATATATATTCTTAGAAGTGTTGACAGTTAAAGTAACTCTTGTGATCTTCGCAATTGGGGGTGGAGGAGACAGTCATAGCTTTTATATGTGCCCTTTAATCCATATCAGATCGTATTATTAACGTTAGAAAATAACCATGAATCATTTTCTCTCCTTTCATATGTTTATTAATTCGTAAAGAATTCCGTTCATTGAAAGTTCTGCCGGGGAGTTACTTAGTGACCCAGTTGTGTCGTATTTCTAAACATATATCATTGCGTTTCGACGCACATTCTGTTTATTTCCATCCAGACGTCCCGCGGGGAACATTGTTTTCCTTCTGAAGAGAAAAGAATAAAATAACTTCTCTCTGTGCTGACAAAAGGGAAGGACAATACAATGCTCAGATTTTCCAATGATCGAATAACCCGCAGAATCACCACTGGTTCACTGTCATTGAGCCATGGGGAACATTAGAGATGTGGCAGCCCCAATCCCACCCTTCAGGTTTACTCATTACGTCCCACGGGGGGGTGAGATATGACTGTGTAAATGAGAAATGTAATAGATATTTAGAAAAGTCTACGTGCAAATTTTAAATCAAGGGGGCGACAAGGTCAAAGCAGATTTCCATCAATTTAGTTTACAAATGGGAGATTAAAAGGTCAGGTGTTTATCTCCGAAATATCCAGCAGTTCAGAGGCAAGAAAATCAAATCTTAAAGCCATCGATTCATTTCAGACCTATTCTAAGGAATTCTAATGTCATTTTCATATTATTTTGCATTTACACCAAAATGGTTTAAAGCCTCACAATGTATCAAAATCTATAAGGAATAAGTCTGAATAATGTATATGTATGTATCATTTTATTTACAAAGCGCCACTTGGGTACACAGCGCTGTACATTATAACATACAGCTTACAGTATGTACGTATATGTTTATTTATATAGCGCCACTTGGTTACACAGCGCTGTACTTATAAACAATACAGATTATACAGTACGGTAGTATATGTTATTTATATGGCGCCACTTGGGTACACAGCGCTTACATTATAACAATACAGCTTATACAGTATGTATGTATATGTTTATTTATATAGCGCCACTTGGGTACACAGCGCTGTACATTATAACAATACAGATTATACAGTATGTATGTATATGTTTATTTATATAGCGCCACTTGGGACACAGCGCTGTACATTATAACAATACAAGATTTACAGTATGTACGTATATAGTTTATTATATAGCGCCACTTGGGTACACAGCGCTGTACATTATAACAATACGATTATACAGTATGTATGTATATGTTTATTTATATAGCGCCACTTGGGTACACAGTGCTGTACATTATAACAATACAGATTATACAGTAGTATGTTATATGTTTATTTATATAGCGCCACTTGGGTACACAGCGCTGTACATTATAACAAACAGATTATACAGTATGTATCTATATGTTTATTTATATAGCGCCACTGTGGTACACAGCGCTGTACATTTAACAATAGATTATACAGTATGTATATGTTTATTATATAGCGCCACTTGGGGACACAGCGCTGTACATTATAACAATACAGATTATACAGTATGTATGATATGTTTTATTTATATAGTGCCACTTGGGTACACAGCGCTGTACATTATAACAATACAGATTATACAGTATGTATTTATATATTTATATAGCGCCACTTGGGTTCACAGTGCTGTACATTATAACAATACAGATTATACAGTATGTGTGTATATGTTTATTTATATAGCGCCACTTGGGGACACAGCGCTGTACATTATAACATACAGATTATACAGTATGTATGTATATGTTTTTTATATAGCACCACTTGGGTAAGCAGCGCTGTACATTATAAAATACAGATTATACAGTATGTATGTATATGTTATTTATATAGCGCCACTTGGGTACACAGCGCTGTACATTATAACAATACAGATTATACAGTATGTATATGTTTATTTATATAGCGTCACCTGGGGACACAGCGCTGTACATTATAACAATACAGATTATACAGTATGTATGTATATGTTTATTTATAGCGCCACTTGGGGGCGCAGCGCTGTACATTATAACAATACAGATTATACAGTATGTATGTATATGTTTATTTATATAGCGCCACTTGGGGACGCAGCGCTGTACATTATAACAATACAGATTATACAGTATGTACGTATATATGTTTATTTATATAGCGCCACTTGGGGACACAGCGCTGTACATTATAACAATACAGATTATACAGTATGTATATGTTTATTTATATAGCGCCACCTGGGGACACAGCGCTGTACTTATAACAATACAGATTATCATTATGTATGTATATGTTATTTATATAGCGCCACCTGGGGACACAGCGCTGTGTACATTATAACAATACAGATTATACAGTATGTATGTATATGTTTATTTATATAGCGCCACTTGGGTACACAGCGCTGTACATTATAACAATACAGATATACAGTATGTATGTATATGTTTATTTATATAGCACCACTTGGGTAAGCAGCGCTGTACATTATAACAATACAGATTATACAGTATGTATGTATATGTTTATTTATATAGCGCCACTTGGGTACACAGCGCTGTACATTATAACAATACAGATTATACAGTATGTATATGTTTATTATATAGCGTCACCTGGGGACACAGCGCTGTACATTATAACAATACAGATTATACAGTATGTATGTATATGTTTATTTATATAGCGCCACTTGGGGGCGCAGCGCTGTACATTATAACAATACAGATTATACAGTATGTATGTATATGTTTATTTATATAGCGCCACTTGGGGACGCAGCGCTGTACATTATAACAATACAGATTAACAGTATGTACGTATATAGTTTATTTATATAGCGCCACTTGGGGACACAGCGCTGTACATTATAACAATACAGATTATACAGTATGTATATGTTATTTATATAGCGCCACCTGGGGACCACAGCGCTGTACATTATAAACAATACAGATTATACATTATTGTATGTATATGTTTATTTATATAGCGCCACCTGGGGACACACAGCGCTGTACATTTATAACAATACAGATTATACAGTATGTATGTGTATGTATTATTTATATAGCGCCACTTGGGTACACAGCGCTGTACATTATAACAATACAGATTATACAGTAAGTATGTATATGTTTATTTATATAGCGCCACTTGGGTACACAGCGCTGTAACATTATAACAATAAGATTTTACAGTATGTATGTATATGTTTATTATATAGCGCCACTTGGGGACACAGCGCTGTACATTATAACAATACAAATTAACATTATGTATGTATATGTTTATTTATATAGCGCCACTTGGGGACACAGCGCTGTACATTATAACAATACAGATTATACAGTATTTATATGTTTATTTATATAGCGCCACTTGGGGACACAGCGCTGTACATTATAACAATACAGATTATACAGTATGTATGTATATGTTTATTTATATAGCGCCACTTGGGTACACAGCGCTGTACATTATAACAATAGAGATTATACAGTATGTATGTATATGTTTATTTTTATAGCGCCACTTGGATACACAGCGCTGTACATTATAACAATACAGAATATACAGTATGTATGTAATGTTATTTATATAGCGCCACTTGGGGACACAGCGCTACATTTATAACAATACAGATTATCAGTATTGTATGTATATGTTGTTTATATAGCGCCACTTGGGTACACAGCGCTGTACATTATAACAATACAATTACCAGTATGTATGTATATGTTTATTTATATAGCGCCACTTGGGGACACAGCGCTGTACATTATAAACAATACAGATTATACAGTATGAGTATATGTTTATTTAATAGCGCCACTTGGGTACACAGCGCTGTACATTATAACAATACAGATTATACAGTATGTATGTATATGTATTTATATAGCGCCACTTGGGGACGCAGCGCTGTACATTATAACAATACAGATTATACAGTATGTATGTATATGTTATTTATATAGCGCCACCTTGGGTACACAGCACTGTACATTATAACAATACAAATTATACAGTATGTATGTATATGTTTATTTATATAGCGCCACTTGGGGACACAGCGCTGTACATTATAACAATACAAATTATACAGTATGTATATGTTTATTTATATAGCGCCACTTGGGTACACAGCGCTGTACATTATAACAATACAGATTATACAGTATGTACGTGATATGTTATTTATAAGCGCCACTTGGGTACACAGCGCTGTACATTATAACAATACAGATTAACAGTATGTACGTTATATGTTTATTTATATAGCGCCACTTGGGGACGCAGCGGCTGTACACATTATAACAATACAGATTATACAGTATGTATGTATATGTTATTTATATAGCGCCACTTGGTACACAGCGCTGTACATTAAACAATACAGATTATACAGTATGTATGTATATGTTTATTTATATAGCGCCACTTGGGTACACAGCGCTGTACATTATAACAATACAGATTACACAGTATGTATGTATAGTTTATTTATATAGCGCCACTTGGGGACACAGCGCTGTACATTATAACAATACAGATTATACAGTATGTATGTATATGTTTATTATATAGCGCCACTGGGGGACACAGCGCTGTACATTATAACAATACAGATTATACAGTATGTATGATATGTTTATTTATATAGCGCCACTTGGGGACACAGCGTGTACATTATAACAATACAGATTACAGTATGTATGTATATGTTTATTTTATAGCGCCACTGGGGACACAGCGCTGTACATTATAACAATACAGATTATACAGTATGTATGTATAGTTTATTATAAGCGCCACTTGGGGACACAGCGCTGTACATTATAACAATACAGATTAACAGTATGTACGTATATATGTTTATTTATATAGCGCCACTTGGGTACACAGCGCTGTACATATAAACAATACAGATTATACAGTATGTATGTATATGTTTATTTATATAGCGCCATTGGGTACACAGTGCTGTACATTATAACAATACAGATTAACGTATGTATGTATGTTTATTATATATAGCGCCACTTGGGTACACAGCGCTGTACATTATAACAATACAGATTATACAGTATGTATCTATATGTTTATTTATATAGCGCCACTTGGGTACACAGCGCTGTACATTATAACAATACAGATTATACAGTATGTATATGTTATTTATATAGCGCCACTTGGGGACACAGCGCTGTACATTATAACAATACAGATTATACAGTATGTATGTATATGTTTATTATATAGCGCCACTTGGGGACACAACGCGTACATTATAACAATACAGATTATACAGTATGTATGTATATGTTTATTTATATAGCGCCACTTGGGTACACAGCGCTGTACATTATAACAATACAGATTATACAGTATGTATGTATATGTTTATTTTATAGCGCCATTGGGGACAACAGCGTGACATTATAACAATACAGATTATACAGTATGTATGTATATGTTTATATAGCGCCACTGGGGACACAGCGCTGTACATTATAACAATACAGATTATACAGTATGTATGTATATGTTTATATAGCGCCACTTGGGTACACAGCGCTGTACATTATAACAATACAGATATACAGTATGTATGTATATGTTATTTATATAGCGCCACTTGGGTACGCAGTGCTGTACATTATAACAATCAGATTATACAGTATGTATTATATGTTATTTATATAAACGCCACTTGGGTACACAGCGCTGTACATTATAACAATACAGATTATACAGTGTGTGTATATGTTATTCATATAGCGCCACTTGGGGACACAGCGCTGTACATTATAACAATACAGATTATAACAGTATATATGTATATGTTTATTTATATAGCGCCACTTGGGCACACAGCGCTGTACATTATACCAATACAGATTAACATTGATGTATGTTAGTTTTCATATAGCCGCCAGGGGACACAGCGCTGTACATTATAACAATACAGATTATACAGTATGTATGCATATGTTTATTTATATAGCGCCACTGGGGACACAGCGCTGTACATTATAACAATACAGATTATACAGTATGTATGTATATGTTTATTTATATAGCGCCACATGGATACACAGCGCTGTACATTATAACAATACAGATTATACAGTATGTATGTATATGTTTATTTATATAGCGCCACTTGGGGACACAGCGCTGTACATTATAACAATACAGATTATACAGTATGTACTTATATGTTTATTTATATAGCGCCACTTGGGTACACAGCGCTGTACATTATAACAATACAGATTATACTGTATGTATGTATATGTTATTTATATAGCGCCACTTGGGTACACAGCGCTGTACATTATAACAATACAGATTATACAGTATGTATGTTTATGTTATTAATAGCTCACTTGGGTACACAGTGCTGTACATTATAAACAATACAGATTATACAGTATGTATGTATATGTTTATTTATATAGCGCCACTTGGGGACACAGCGCTGTACATTATAACAATACAGATTATACAGTATGTACGTATATGTTTATTTATATAGCGCCACTTGGGTACACAGCGCTGTACATTATAACATACAGATTATACAGTATGTATGTATATGTTTATTATATAGCGCCACTTGGGTACACAGCGCTGTACATTATAACAATACAGATTTACAGTAGGTATGTATATGTTTATTTATATAGCGCCACTTGGGTACACAGCGCTTGTACATTATAACAATACAGATTATACAGTATGTATGGATATGTTTATTTATATAGCCCACTGGGGACACAGCGCTGTACATTATAACAATACAGATTATACAGTATGTATGTATATGTTTATTTATATAGCGCCACTTGGGTACACAGCGCTGTACATTATAACAATACAGATTATACAGTATGTATGTATATGTTTATTTATATAGCGCCACTTGGGGACACAGCACTGTACATTATAAAACAATACAGATTATACAGTATGTATGTATATGTACATTATACAAACAGAGGGATAAGTGCAATTATACAGATAAAATTAAACACGTTCCATACATAGGTTAAGGATACATATAAAGTATATACTGTAAATGATGGATAAATTGATGTGTGGCATGACTTGATTCATTAGGAATCAGATCCCTGTCCCAAAAAGCTTACAATCTAAGTGAACTAAGGTTCTACTGAGATAAAAAGAGTAACGTCCATCCCCGAACATCACCATATTTATTTACATAATTGGTACCTCCTAAAGATGAAATCCCCATAACACACGTTCCATCTTATAGTTACGTAGAATCATGTAGGAGAGTCAGATTCGTATCTACAATTCTTACCCATTTTCTGCATTTTGTACTGAGAAATAATCCTAACGATAGATACAGATCAACTGTAATAATGACCCAATGATGTTTCTTTCTCTGCTAAAACCACCACAGAGTAATGAGACCTCCAATAACCAATCTCAGGCAGATGAATTGGTGGACACGGCATTGACCATCAAATTAGGGATGTCAAACCTTCCTCTCTCCATCATTCCAGACAGGGTGTGCTGGGAGTTGTCATGTATAAACATCTAAGAGGACTGAAGCTTTATATCCCGGATTATATACAAGTATCCAGATGATCAAGGTAGAGAAGAACAAAGGCAACATAAATAGCACAGAGAGGACATTAGGACAAGTTTAGGTCATATGTGGTGGGGACCATCAGAAGGGAAGTTTGTATTATATTAAGCCAAACATTAGACCCCCAAATAGGGAACCAAGTTCTACTAGGAGTCAGATCAAGGTGGTCAAAGCTACAGCTGATCATTAAACCATGTGACAGGAAGGCCACCCAATGTCCAGTATTAATCCTACAGTTGAATGGAAGATGGTTTAGAAGCAAATTGTTCCACGTTCTGCATTTTTAAAGGGTCTCACGGAGGGAGAATGTTTATTGAAACAACTGAAAAGCACAACCAGTTTGTTTTACAAGACAATATTTATACAACGAAAAATACAGGTTAATGTTGTGTAATAAAAGGGACCGGCGAATAGTATTATCTTTATTTTTAAATGTATTGTTTTGGGGACAATCCAAATGATGTGATGAGAGGAGAGTTAATTTCCTTTATTGGGTGTTTGGCTCCCATCTCGATAGAATCCCAAGTCTTGTAGTATACACTAGATCTAATACACCTACATTGTGGATGGAAATCACATTGTGATAGACTAAATGGGGGACAATTGGGGAGTGAAGGATTAGGAGTAGGGATCTCTGAGGAGCCACCAAGGGACGCACAATTCATTTCCCACTGCTGATAAGGAAATGAGCTGTGGAATCAATGACAGATGTACCAACTGTGGTGGAACTAATGAAGATGTTACCAAACTGCTGGTGGAAACTCAATGAGATGTTCCAACTGCTGGTGGAACTAATGAAGATGTTCCAAAACTGCTGGTGGAACTCAATGAAGATGTTACCAACTGCTGGTGGAACTCAATGAAGATATCACCAAGTCTTTAGCATCTGTAGGAAGATTTTGGGAATTGTTCTTGGGTTGATAAAAGAATTCGCCACATCATCCTTTTGAAATTACAGGTTAATAACAGATATTGTCCATACTTAACATAAAGATTGTTTAATACATGTTCATAGATTTCTTCCAAAATATAGTTTGTAGGTGGAAGCCATCCACTCCATACCGGGTTAAACGTAACCATCCATTCATCTTAAATGAACCATCCATTCATCTAAATGTAACCTCATACATGTAAACGTAACCATTCACATGTTTAAACGTAACCATCATACATGTTAAACAAAACATTATAATGCTAAATGACCATCCGTACACGTTAAATGAAACCGTCCAATACATGTTAAACAAAACCATCCATTCAAGTTAACAACAAATCAACATGTTAACGTAACCATCCATTCATGTTAAACGTAACAATCCATCATGTTAACGAACCATCCATTCTTTAAATAACCATCCGTAATGTAAACGTAACCATCCGTACATGTAAACGTAACCATCCGTTACATGTTTAACGTAACCATCCGTACATGTTAAACGTAACCATCCGTACATGTTAAACGTAACCATCCGTACATGTTAAACGTAACCATCCGTACATGTTAAACGTAACCATCCGTACATGTTAAACGTAACCATCCGTACAGTATAAATGAGACCATCCGTACACGTTAAATGAGACAACCGTACATGTTACATGGACCATCCGTACACTTACATGAGACACCGACACGTTACATGAGACCATCCGTACACGTTACATGAGACCATCCGTACGTTACATGAGACCATCCGTACACGTTTACATGAGACATCCGTACCTACATGAGACCATCGTACAACGTTACATGAGACCATCGTACACGTTACATGAGACCATCCGTACACGTTACATGAGACCATCCGTACACGTTACATGAGACCATCCGTACACGTTACATGAGACCATCCGTACACGTTACATGAGACCATCCGTACACGTTACATGAGACCATCCGTACACGTTAAATGAAACTATCCGTACACGTTAAATGAAACCATCCGTACACGGGTCTATTACGGGTCATTATAAGGACACTTATAATCCAACCAAACGTCCGTTTCAGCCAATAAAGACCCTACACACGGACCGATTATTGACCGAAACGAACCTTTAGGTGTCAGATAAAAGCACTAAACATTGTTAAAGGGGAACTAAAGTTGACAGGAAATACAGATTAGGTTAGGTTAGATTAGATTAGGTTAGATTAGATTAGATAGAGGTTAGATTAGATTAGGTTAGGTTAGATTAGATTAGATTACATAGAGGTTAGGTTAGATAGAGGTTAGATTGATTAGGTTAGATTAGATTAGGTTAGATTAGATTAGATAGAGGTTAGGTTAGATTAGGTTAGGGTTAGATTAAATTAGATAGAGGTTAGGTTATATTAGATTAGATAGAGGTTAGGCTAGATTAGGTTATGTTAGGTTAGATTAGGTTAGGTTAGATTAGGTGTAGATTAGATTAGGTTAGGTTAGATTAGATTAGGTTATGTTAGATTAGATTATATTAGGTTAGATTAGGTTAGATTAGGTTAGGTTAGATTAGGTTGAGATTAGGTTAGGTTAGGTTAGATTATTAGGTTGTAGGTTAGATTAGGTTAGTTTTAGATTAGGTTAGGTTAGATTAGGTTAGTTAGTTAGATTAGGTTATTAGGTTAGATTAGGTTAGGTTAGGTTAGGTGTAAGGTTAGGTTAGTTAGTTAGGTTTAGGGTTAGAGTTAGATTAGGTTAGGTTAGATTAGGTTAGATTAGGTTAGGTTAGGTTAGGTTAGATTAGGTTAGGTTAGATTAGGTTATATTAGGTTAGATTAGGTTAGGTTAGATTAGGTTAGGTTAGATTAGGTTAGGTTAGGTTAGATTAGGTTAGGTTAGATTAGGTTAGATTAGGTTAGATTAGGTTAGATTAGGTTAGGTTAGATTAGGTTAGATTAGGTTAGATTAGGTTAGGTTAGATTAGATTAGATTAGATTAGATTAGGTTAGATAAGATTAGATTAGGTTAGATTAGGTTAGGTTAGGTTAGGTAAGGTTAGGTTAGATAAGGTTAGGTTAGATTAGATAAGGTTAGGTTAGATTAGGTTAGGTTAGGTTAGGTTAGATTAGGTTAGATTAGATAAGGTTAGGTAAGGTTAGGTTAGATAAGGTTAGGTTAGATTAGATAAGGTTAGATTAGATTAGATTAGATAAGGTTAGGTTAGATTAGGTTAGATTAGATAAGGTTAGATTAGATTAGGTTAGATTAGGTTAGGTTAGGTTAGATTAGGTTAGGTTAGGTAAGGTTAGGTTAGATTAGGTTAGATTAGATAAGGTTAGATTAGATTAGATTAGATTAGGTTAGGTAAGGTTAGGTTAGATTAGATTAGATTAGATAAGGTTAGGTTAGATTAGGTTAGATTAGATTAGGTTAGGTTAGATTAGGTTAGATTAGGTTAGATTAGATTAGGTTAGGTTAGATTAGGTTAGATTAGATTAGATTAGATTAGATTAGATAAGGTAAGGTTAGATTAGATTAGATTAGGTTAGGTAAGGTTAGGTTAGAATGAATACATATTAGGATAGCGGCAGTGAGAAGACCATTTATCGTCCAATGAAGAGCAGTTGCGGGAGGAGGTAATGGATGTAGATGTGTGTGACACTTTGTCAGATGGGATCCTAAAGCAATATGTCAGGGAGGTGGGAGTGTCTACAACCCATTAATCATCCAGAGGGTGTCGGAGATGCGGATGAGGGTTTGACATAAATTCCGTCATGTTTTAACTTTCCTTCTGACATTTACAGGTTGATGAACAGATATCGTCCAATACCTGACGTAAACGTCATAGGGTCCTCTCCAAAATATGTTTGTGATGGAAGTAAAACTTCTTCTGAACATACGGACAACATGTGTTCTTCATACAGTTATATTATACTGTTATATTGTACCGTTATATTATACCGTTATATTGTACCGTTATATTGTACCGTTATATTGTACCGTTATATTGTACAGTTATATTGTACAGTTATATTGTACAGTTATATTGTACAGTTATATTGTACAGTTATATTGTACAGTTATATTGTACAGTTATATTGTACAGTTATATTGTACAGTTATATTGTACTGTTATATTGTACTGTTATATTGTACAGTTATATTGTACAGTTATATTGTACAGTTATATTGTACAGTTATATTGTACCGTTATATTGTACCGTTATAGTGTACCGTTATAGTGTACCGTTATAGTGTACCGTTATAGTGTACCGTTATAGTGTACCGTTATAGTGTACCGTTATAGTGTACCGTTATATTATACCGTTATAGTGTACCGTTATAGTGTACCGTTATAGTGTACCGTTATATTATACTGTTATAGTGTACCGTTCTATTATAGTTATAGTGTACCGTTATAGTGTACCGTTATAGTGTACCGTTATATTGTACCGTTATATTATACCGTTATATTGTACAGTTATATTGTACTGTTATATTCGTTATAGTGTGCCGTTATAGTGTGCCGTTATAGTGTGCCGTTATAGAAAAAAAAAAAGGGGGGGGAAGGTTAGTTAGGGATTCAGCTACCATTTCAACTGTATTTGTTTTCACTATACTTATCCTTTAATGTTGTTTTTTTAAAAGCTGAGCAATCAGGTATTGAATATGAGTGCATTACCAGTTTCAGTGTCACCACTCATGGAGTCTGGGAGGATACAGAGACCAGAAGCAGATTGCTAAGATCATTCTCCTACCTCCCCCTGCCCAACAATCACAAATTCTGGTAGAAAACGAGTTAGGTTAAGTATCCCCTCTCCCAACATCAAGACTACAAAGCCTGTGCCAAGACTTTCCTTGTGGCACATATTTCTCCTGACATTCTTCACTCCTTTCTAAGGAAGGACCCATCCTCTTAAGACTTTTACAAGCTTGTACATGCACAGAGGAGGCAGCTTGGGAAACAGTAGTCAGTAACTGGATAGAACATCAACCATCATGGCATAAAGTGTACAGTTTTTTTCATATCCTTCTGTAAAAAATATATTTTACTATTAAAGGGCATGTCCACCCCCAAAACTATAAGTTAACCCACTACTGGCCCCACTCTGTAGTGTAATAATAAAATCCTTACCTTACATCCCAGCTCCAAATGGTTCTCCTGTAATCCCCCCCCAAAGTCCCAAAAACTGACCACCAGCAGGATAGCAGAGTCCATATAGGACTCTGCCTCCAGTCTCTCCTCCAGGAGAAGTTTGCCATGCGCACTGCAGGCCTCCCCCCCACCTCTCCCTTCAGTTTTGCGATCCCTCCTCCTATCATAATACCCCTTTATCATATAGTAGTGTTCCTTCCCCCAGCCCCAACCGCTATAAAAGATTTTTAAGAAAGTCCCCTGAACTCTACTTAGCTTACCTCTCTCCCCCGGCCCTCTGAGCAGCCAGAAGCCGCGTCCGTGATTGGCTGCCTCTCAGCCAATCAGGGACACGGCTGCCAATCCGGCCCCGTTTCATGCAAGCAGTAACTATCGGGGGACTTTCTGAAAATCTTTTATAACGGTTGGGGCTGGGGGAAGGAACACTACTATATGCCAATTTTTTTTTTACAGGGGTGGACATACCCTTTAAATTTAAATATATTTTATGTAGCGTTAAGCGGTTATCTTGCAGTTGGTATTTAGTGGTTTATTATTTTAGGTAACTATACCTACACTATATCACAAACCCCGGCAACCAGGAAACAAACAGTGAAACACAACTATTAATATTTATCTCATTATTTATTCATTCTCCTTTAAAGAGGAAATTAAAGTCTACAGACAACATTGCCCCAATTGAAAGAGCACATTTGCAAAGATACAAAAAGCTGTGTCTCACCTCTCCCTTTGCTGTGCATGCTGGGTGACTTATGAAAATAACCTGTGGGTACTAGGGGTCAGCTCCCATAATTCCCCTTATCTGGGAACACCCAGCTTAGTGTATGCAGTACACTCTACAGGAAGCTGCAGCCTTGCTTTCTGGAAGCCGACAGTCAATCACGTTACAGCCCAGAACAGGGAGGTAACTGCAGGGGCCCAGGCCCCCCCATGAGATTGGAGGCCGGGCCCCTGACACACACCCTCACCAGTGTGCCAAAGGTGCAGTAAACATACGTGCAATCAGCTGTTTAAAAGACCAAAAGTTCATATACAGTCTTTTAAACGGCTGATCGCGTGTATGTTTCCTTCATACATGCAATCAGCTATTTTTAAACATTTAGAAACTTTCAGGGAGATGTAATAAAAGTTCTTATTATTAAAAATTGTGCTAATTTTGCCCCTGCCAATCAGATGTTAGCTTTCAAATGGTAGCTAACATCTGATTGGTTGGGGCAAAATTAGCACCATTTTTAACAATAAGAACTTTTATTACATCTCCCTGTTTATTGTTCGCTCGAAAATCTGTGCATAGAAAGTGAATCCTGGGGTTAGGGGGAGTGGCTCTTTGAAGCCAACATGGGTTTTACTGGCAACAACTTGGAAGCCTTCTTTGATACAGAATCTATTGCTTACAAATACTAAATGTAACTTACTACAGAAGAATCTTTTAATGTATAGGTGTTCTCCTTAAAATTTTACCTATTGTCAATTTGTCATGATGCTAGGACTAGTTTACCTTAGCAAGCATTTAGAGAATACAGTTTTTAAACAGAGTGCAGTAGAACAAAATGCTTTTTAATGCAAAACCCATGAAGCGTAAAGGCTTGTTGAGAACTTATTTTACTTCTTCAAATAATAAAATTAAATCTCAAATAAACAAGCTGCCTTAAAAATGTGTAATTGTCCTAAGCAAAGCATATTTCCTAACATTTCAATATGTAAATAGCATTTACCGGGAGAAAACCAGAAAATATTGAAGGTCTCAGTACACTTTATACTGTGTAGCATCACTTCAGCTCCACCCACTCAAGCTCATATTCCAAACATTTTTAGCAACAGCGCAAATTCTCCATGGTATCAAACAACCCACTCATCAAAATTAGCCTTACAATGCAGAACTGCAGTCTGGCAGAAACCCTGTAAATACAAATGTAAAAGTGGGGAATCCTTTCACCAATTGGAACTACTGTAGTGGATTCATGTCCTCTTAGTAAGTGTGTTTTTTGTTATACTGTAGAAACCTGGTCAATTTAAAGAGTGACTTTCAAACGCTGACATTTTCCATTTAATTTAACATATGCATCTTGGTATATCAATAATTTCATAATTAGTTCCCCTAGACAATTTATTTACTTTTAGGATTTATTGAATGCATCATTCTGCATTCAGTATGTTTTCAAGATGTAATGCGTTCCACAATATTTTATGCATTTCTAATGTAACAAAATATGTAACAAAGCAAACACACAAGAAAATCTAAAGCTAGGTACACACCATATAATAATTCGGTCCAACCGAGCGACTGACATGAATGTTTTGATCGGTCGAGCCGAATTATTGTATGGTTCCTTGTGGCAGCCGTGACCAACCGTTTGTTCATCCGAATCGGACAGGTCGGAAAACCACAGACGATCACGCGGCCCTCAATGGGACCACGCGCTCTGTCGTGGTTATTGACGGACGCATCTGCTTTTGTCGCGACCGATAGTCCTTCCTCCTGGCTGACCTGTCAAAAGTCGGTGCTAATAACAATATATATATATATACACACGCACACATATACAGTTTCTGACAAAAGTCTTGTCACTTGTGTACAAATAGACCTGAAGTGCCGCTTAACAATAATTCTAATGCAGACTTTGTTTCAAAAAATGGTTCATTTTACCCCAAACAGCTTTTGTAATAATGTTTCAATGCAAAACAAAACTAACAAAAAGTATTCTAATATTCACAGCTTGGTAAAGCCCATTGAGTCAATTTTTGCAAAGTGTTGGCGCCTTGTCATATGGGCTTCACCTGTGAATAATAATGGATCAATTAGGTGTCAGGTGTGTATAAAAAGAACCCCAGTACACTAGACCGTCACATAAACTGTTGAGAGGACCATTTGTTGGCTCGAAAATCCAAGGCAAGCCCATTTTCAACTGCAGCAGAGCTCCAGGAGACTTGGTCACCTGAAATCCCTGTGTCAACCAGAACAGTTTGTCGGATTCTGTCTCGAAATGGCCTCCATGGTCGAATCAGTGCCCATAAACCAGCACTAAACAAAAGACAATTGAAAAACCGTGTGGCATTTGCCAATTCCCACAGCCTGCTAAAAGGATGGATGCAGGAAAAGTGGCAAAATGTGGATTTTACAGATGAATCTTCTGTTGAATTACACCACAGTCACCGCAAATATTTCAGACCTCCTGGAACCTGCATGGAGCCGAGATTTACCCAGAAAACAGTGAAGTATGGGGGTGTGCAAGGGATCTGCAGGGTGGAAGGCAACATAAATAGTGTAAAATACCAAGAAATCTTAGCTACCGCATATATTCCCAACCATAAAAAACGCCAAATTCTGCAGCAGGATGGTGCTCCGTCGCATACTTCTATCTCCACATCAAAGTTCCTTAAGGCGAAGATCAAGATGCTCCAGGATTGGCCAGCCCAGTCACCTGACATGAACATCATTGATCATATGTGGGGTAGGATGAAAGAGGAAGCATGGAAGACGAAACCAAAGAATATTGATGAACTCTGGGAGGCATGCAAGACTGTTTTCTTGGCTATTCCCGATGATTTCATCAATAAATTGTATGAATCCTTGCCGCATGGATGCTGTCCTTCAAGCTCATGGATGTCATACAAGATATTAAAGTTGGATCTCACAGCACCACTACTTAATTTGCTGAGATTTTGGCTGTAAAGTAGATCATTTTCTGTATAGGCGACTACACTTTTGTCTTGCAACATTTTGACCTTTCTGTCTTGATTAAATGATAAATCTTTTTTCAGTGACACTATTTTTTACCAGTACATTTAAAGGATAGGTGCACTGTAAAATCAAGTTATGTTCATTTGGAAGCTGCAGCTTTAAAAATACCGTTGCCATATTTTTTTTTTTACCTATGCCCCTCCAGAGCCTACCTTTGTGCCTTGGAATTTGCTGACATCTTGTTACTGGTTTGCTGAATGTTAAGGTCCACCCCTCTGAGATTTCCTCTGCTTTCCCCTGCTTGAGCCTCAAACAGTAATGCTTGTGAGTTCCGTGCACATGCATTTATACAAAGTACAAAGTAAATCTCAGTTTGAAAATTGTGCTTTACCTGCAGTGCGACTTTAACACTAGCAATCAGCTGGCGTTAAATAGTCACGCTGTTACATGCACAAGCACATACTGAGTTAGTTGCGTGGGCTACGCTGGTGTCTTTTGCGATACTCGTGCAGCCGTTGCAATGAAGGATTTAATATTAGTTAGAGCAACTTTAACTCTATAAATACAGCTGCAAGCCTGGATAAATAAACCAGAAAATTTTAATATTCTACTTATGAGTAGTGAACTCTTTGTGTGTGTGTGAGGGGGAGTGTGACCAGTGTTTTTTAATATCATTGTGTATGTGCTGTATTTATTATGGAAGAACTTGGTTGTCTGTACTGCTCTAAAAGTTAGTAATTAAAACTTGTGTTTTAATTACTGTAATATATGTAATATATCGGGCATTATATGACACACCATGAAGAGGTATTTATGTATATATGGGTAGTGAATACAAATGCATGTATGTGTGGGGAGACAGGGACAGACAGACTGGAATAAAGGCATAGGGACAGACAGATACTTAGATACTTGCCTCTGTCTGTAGACATTTCTATTGTTCCAGCTTCACCTCCTCTTTTCCTTTTATGGTAATTTAAATGTATTTAGTGACAGATACACACATTAAAATACATCTTTCCTATATTAATGGGCATGTCCACCCCCAAAACTATAATCCCCCCCACCATGTAGTGTAATAAAATCCTTACCTCACATCCCAGCTCCATATGTTTCTCCTGTAGTCCCCCCCCAAAGTCACAAAAACTGCCCACCAGGAGGATAGCAGAGTCCATATAGGACTCTGCCTCCTATCTGGCCTCCGGGAGAAGTTTGGCATGCGTACTGCAGCCCTTCTCCCCCTCCCTCCCCCTCCCTCTCGATTAGGATTCCCTCCCCCTAGCGTAAAACCCTTTACATATAATATTCCACCTGTCCCCCCAGCCCCAACCGCTATATTTTTATTATTAGAAAGTGCCCCAAACATTACTTACCTTCTCTCTTTCCTCCGCCTCACTGAACTCCTGGCAGCCGCGTCCGTGATTGGCTGCCGCTCAGCCAATCACAGATGCGACTGCCGGTCCCACCCCTCTGCTTGCATTTTCACGCAAGCAGAGGGCCTGGCAGTGCGGCGGAGGAAAGAGGGAAGGTAAGTAAAGTTTGGGGCACTTTCTAATAATAAAAATATAGCGGTTGGGGCTGGGGGGACAGGGGGAATGTTATATCAAACAAAAATTTCAAGGGTGGACATGCCCTTTAATATAATATTTTATACCCCTACCTCATTGGTAGCTCCTAAAATTCAATGCAACCTCCCATGAACATGAATATTCTTATACAATAGGAGACAAACATTAATTTCACTTTTAGCTTGAAGCATAATTTCTTTTGCAATATGTGGTTCATATTACATTTGAGCATGTAACTAACCAGCTCATAACCAGAAAGTTTGTGCTTCCCCCCCACACACATACGCACACACAAAAGGGGTGTGGGAAAGCATGTAACAAGCTTTTTTTGCAGTGTCATGATAGATTTGCATAGACTCCAAATCAATGAAGCAGAATAGGTTCTGAATATAATACATCTTTTTAGGATAGATGTATGTTTTGGCTGGTTTACCCTTATATTCCACCCAAACCACTAACTAAACAGTTCCTTTAATTAGCTATTCCCTTTCCATAACTGCAACCTTTGGAGGATTAGTAAACAAAATATTAAACATATGAAACCGGTCCAACTACCCAGCACCCACAAGTCAATATAGACCCCACAAAATGTGTTGTCTAAGTCCAACCAGTTGGCAAAACTACATTTGCAACGTTGACTTAATGTGAAAAGGAAAAAATTTCCATAGCTGCAGTGGCATACTGAAGTAAAGGTTCGTACACACGTGCGATTGCCAACCTGCAACGCACGATGTCTATGAAAGACCAAATATGAGGCACTTTATCGCCCGAAACGCCCGCTCGTTCAGAGATCACCCCTAACCGAACGGCCATTTCGGGCGATGAAAAGCCCATATACGGCACCAGCGATCGCACATGTGTACGGACCTTAAGAAATACTTCTCATATAGGACCACAATTAACCTGATTAAGGGCTTCGCCCCACTACCACATTTCTTGCACCCTTATGATCACGTTTTACGATTTGTTAGCATGTGATAATTGCATGCCAGCATATAACAATGTGGGTGGCCACACTGCGCTGCAATCTGTTTTTGGAGCACATTTTTTGCAAAACACGCGCTTGGATTATTACAGAAAACGAAGTACAAACGCACATGAAAAGCACTACATTACATTTGTGCATTTCATGTGTTACTGACCGCTGTAGTGAGGCCGCAACCTTTCTTCATTTGTTTGTATGCCAACACCTAAATGTTACAGGGCATGTCCACACTTAAAACTGTTCACTTGTCAGTTACCTGCCCCCAACCCCAACTGATATATTCAGCGCTATATTAGATGCAGAAAGGACTCTGACTAAGTGGCAGTGTCCACGAAACATGTCAGACCTGATGGAGTATTTCCACACTATATTGCACGGATGACTTGAATTTGCATCAATAAAGTATGTTTGCCAGATGCCTGGTTTGATTTCCTTGTGAATCGGAGCAGAGTTCACTCTTTATCTTTGGTATTGGACCTACAGACGAGCGGGAGCTGAATTGCTATTGACCGCAACATCCAGCACAGGAATCAGAATCACTATTGTACATGCCTGGGGGAGCTCCTGTGGACGGGTCAAACAATAAGTGAGTTATACAAGAGTTAGCGTAGGTGTAGGTGATAAGTAGATTTGTGTATTATATTTATATAAATGATACTTAAAGCCTAAAGAGCTAATGACATCTCCCAAGGAAATAGTGTAGAGGGAGAACAATAAGGGTCCAAAAACAGATTCCTGCGGCACCCCCCACACTATGAGGAACCGGAGAAGAGGTGTTGTTAGCATAAGATACAGAGTTCGGTTAGAGAGATCCACATTAGGAGGGAATGGTCGACTGTCGAACACAGAGGAGAGGTCAAGGATAAAATAAATAAGAATAGAAAAGTGACCATTGGCATTTGCAACCTGCAGATCATTCACAACCTTACACAGGGCCATCTCAGTGGAATGCGCAGGACAGAATCCAGATTGCAAAGGTTATGAGCATAAAGGTAGTTAGTGATATGGGTGAATAATAACAGTTATAGCAGATTAGAGACTATTGGTAAAAGAGAAACCAGGCGGTAGTTAGCTACACAATAGGAGTCTTGTGAGGGCTTTTTTAGTATGGGTTTAACATGGGCATGCTTAAAGACGGAAGGGAAAAGAGCATCCCCCCCCCACACACACACACACTGTTGGGACCACTGAGTAGTCTTAAAATTTCTCCACCTTCCTCTTCTACTCCCTATGGTTGTCCTGCATGGCATAATTCAAGTCCAGGTAAAGAAAAAAAGGAGCCTGTCTGTGTAAAATACGAATCTGCCTCCTTCTGTTTCTCTGAAAGGATTCTGGCATGTGCAGTGGAGCTCTCCTCCCTCCCTCCGGATCCCTTCAGTGGTGGCATCGATCTGATGGAAAACTTTGGATAAGGTACGGAATCCCCCCATCCTAAACTCTATGTTTAAAGCACCTAAATGTACTTACCCGCTCACGTTCCCTTGCACAAAAGCAGCAGAAGGGGCAGGACTAGCAGCTGTGTCAGTGATTGACCAAGTCTTAGCCAATCACAGATGCGGCTGCCGGTCTGGCCCCTTCTGCTTTTCTGTGAACGGAAGCAGAAGAGCCCCTGAACGAGGTATCTAAGGTTTGTAAGTACATTAAGGAACTGATTTAGGTGTTTTAAAGGGACAGTTCAGTGGAAATTATCAGTATATTATTTAAAATAAGTTGATTTCATACCCTTTGCTGTTCCCTGCTGTTGACATTAGGGAGCTGACATTTCAGGTTCTAACAGACCTTCTTCTTCCCAGGATGCACCACATCCTCGGAATGTTCCAAACAATAATTTCTACTGATTGGCTGTTGGATGGGTCAAAGATGCTCAGATCTCTACTGAGCAACTGAATCAACCCAGGCGCTGGGTCAAGGGCAAGACCATAACAGTCTCTATTAGGGGTCCTGCAAACAGGAAGTCAGTATTTCAGTTGCATTTATTTATATACAGACACAATGCTGAATGGGCAGATTAAGGTCATTAGGATGAAAAAATACTGCTCTTTTTTCTGAAAAGTACATGTATTTGCACTGAACTTCCCCTTTAAACCTAGCGAGGTTAGTGCAAACAGAAAATTTACTGGCCCCATACAATGATAGGAAATTTTACTGGCCACCTTAAATTGCCAACATAGTACACAAACCAAATTAATTCTAAGCTACCATAGATGTGAGAAACAGTATATTAACATTTCAATAAAAATCAAAAGTCTGGTGAATTGAACCTGCAACCTCGTGTACTCAGTCTTGCTAAAAACAAAGCTTTAATCCTTATCCCAAACAAAGATACTGTACGAAACACTAGTTTTTGCATGGTACATAATGGAAACAAAGCTGAATATTTTGTATTGCCAGGAAGGCAGTTTGTAATCCATACTAGCTGCTAAATAAAGTGCAGTTCTGTGTGGAGACATCTGTATAGAAAATACTCTGTGTGTAAAGACAGTGAAAACTGGGTGGTGCTCTTTGAAGACTACATGGACTGTGAGTTGTACTGGCAACAACACAAAAGACTTCTTGGTTACAGAATCTATTTCTCACATGTACTAAATGCAGCTTACTAGAGAAGAATCATGTATAGGTGTACTGTGGAGAAAAGCTTTCACATTAGGATTTTAAAAATTTAGTTCACCTTAAAAAGGAATTGTTCACTGAGTAAATGACTTTGTATCATTTCAATCAATAAATGATGTGTTTGTGTTGCTACATGACTTCCAGTACTTTTACTGAAGCTCAGTCCCCCAGCCCTCTGCTAGACTTTCTGACTCTCTGTGAGAGCAAGCATCAGGACCGCCATCAGACTTTCCTAGGCCCCATACTGGGTACATTTCTGGGCCCCCCATAGCACAAACCAACTCAGACAGTCCATACCTCCCAATATTTTAAAACAGATTTTTTCCCCACAATCACTTTGTTAAGAACACGCCCACTTTGTTAAGGTTACACACATTTAAAGACCATTATTCCCATTTTACATTGTTATCTGCAATATTATAAGTCAACTAGACATTAAGCCTGTTACATTAACAGGCGCTAGACATGCTCTACCTCCCCGACGCACACACAGACCGGTAAATATAAAATGTACCTGTGTCCAGTACACACACTCATGCCCAGAGGGCACAGACTGGTAAATATAACATACCCATATATACTCGAGTATAAACCGACTCGAGTATAAACCGAGGCACCCACTTTTACCTCTAAAAAGGCGTAAAAGTGATTGACTCGAGTATAAACCAAGGGTAGAAAATATGACCACAACTGCCTTCTGATTCTGTGTTGTTTTAAGGCTTTAGTTGCCCTTTAAATGGACAGCAGAATTCCCATACAGTAATCCCATACAGTAATAGCCAAATCTAGTATGGTTATTACTGTATGGGACTACTGTATGGGAATGCTGCTGTCCATTTAAAGGGCAACTAAAGTCTCAAAACAATACAGAATCAGAAGGCATTAATACAGTAATAACCATACTGGATTTGGCTATTACTGTATGGGAATTCTTATGTCCATTTAAAAGGCAACTAAAGCCTCATTCCTTGGCACTCCAGATGTTTGGAAACTACACCTCCCAGCATGCTTTAGTTGCTGGGAGTTGTAGCTTCCAAACATCTGCAGTGGCAAGGAATAGAAACTGCAGGAATTACTCTACTTCCCCCCCTTCTGAGTCCCCACAGTTGCCTTCTGCTACCTGCTCCACATGTTCCCCTGCAGGCTGCTCTGGATCCTCTTCTCTGCTCTGGCGGCCACATGCTCCACTTTCCTCTGCTAGCTGACATCACTACTCAGCGCCAGCCTCACTTCCCGGCGCCGAGTAGTGACGTCAGCCAGCAGAGGATGCGGAGCGTGTGGCCGCCCGAGCAGGTAAGTGTCTGACTCGAGCATAAACCAAGACTCTCTTTTTAGGCTATTTTTTTAGCCTGAAAATCTCGGTTTATACTCGAGTATATACAGTAACTTTAAGCCAAGCCCACACAGACTGGATCCCATATTAGACCTCATAATATATTCTACATTAGTGTTGCTTAAAATGTATTTCTATTGATATATTCACCCCATTCTCCATGCTCAAATCTTTACACCTACCCATTTGTGCACTGTCTGGAAAAAGGCTGCCACTATTGCCACACAGCATGGCAGCTCCACACTCTGTCATGCCTATATCCATATTTCTATCTCAGATTGCGCTCCATACACAATCTCTATCCTGTCTATATCCTGATAATAGAGATGGTGTGCTGCAATGTGACACAGAGATAGAAATTTGGATATGGGCAGGATAGGGATGGTGTGAAGTTGCCATACTGCTATATGTGACACAATCTCTATCCTGCTTATATCCATATCTCCATCTCAGTGTGGAGCTGCCATAGTGCTATGTGACAGAGATGGAGATATGTATATAGGCAGGATAGAGATGCTGTGGAGCTGCCATGCTGCCCCCATGGGGTAGGTAATATAGCCCAGTAGCCCTATTAGGCTATTACCTACCCAATGTGCAGTGCCTGCCTTAGTAGCAGAATGCAAACAAGGCATGCTGGGAGTTGTAATTTCTTAACATTGGAAGTTACAAGGTTTTCCATCACTGCTATTTAGGTTCTGGCCCCAGCAGCGGCCAGCCCCAAAGAGGAAATTTATCAGTCCCTGTACACAGCAGTGAGACAGAGGGTAACAATGCCCCCCATGGACTCTCACAACCAGAAACGAGATCAGTATAACTTACAGTTACTCCCTCCTGCTCTCTATGGAGATCACAGCACAGAAGATAAAAGTTCAGGGGAGGGGCAGGAGGGGGTGGAGCCACATAGAAATGCCCTGTTTGTCTTCTCTATCTAGGAATGGAGTTCACCTAATGGTTGAATTCAGTATTGCAGAAAAAACATTTTTTTTCTTCCTTTCACTCTCTGGGCCCCTTCCAAGTCCGGGCCCCATACAGGAGTACCCCCTTTACCCCCCTGATGGTGGCCCTGGCAAGCATGCTCAGTAATCCCTATGAGGCAGCATTGGGAGAGGGAATTTCCTACCATGCAGTTCACGTACCAACTGTCACCATTCCAGCAAAACTATACATAACAAAAAAGTTTATGATACTAAGGCACTTGATTGACAGATGAAATGTAAGATGTTTCAGACTGAATATCTAAAGAAATAGCGTACAGATCAACAAAAAATATGTTAGCGATAGTGGGAAGAATGATAGTTTCCAGTAATGGGCAATCCAAAAAAAACTAATTTTCCAGTGTACATATCCTTTAAGGTTCTACATATGTGCAATTTTGCGACCAACACACAATGAATAAGCTGCAGGTGGACGTCCCAGATGATAATCACATGTGTGTGGCCACTCAGTCAGGCATCATTGGTGGTCAGTCCAATACAGGCAATCGAATCGAGGAGCATACTTCATATAAGTGAAGATATTAGAATTTATTAAGCAAACACACAAAATTTGTGGGGGATCTATAGTACTTAGATATTACACCTGAGGAAGGGGACTATAGTCCTCTGAAACGTATGTTTGCTTAATAAATTCTATATATATATTCACTTATACGTAGTGTGCGCCTCGCTTCGATTGCATATATTAGACTGCGTTAACAATTGGTGTAGAGAATTAGGAGGTTTGCACCAGCCAACTAAAGGCCGTTGCCAATTCTGGTGTGCTTGAGGGAACCTTTATCATTGGTGGTCAGTCCTGCATGATCAAAAGATGACGTCCAACCAAGCACCCACGCATGTGCGACTAATGTCCGTTTATCAGCTGCATGTCAATTGGGTTTAAGGAATCGCACGTTTGTACTAGGCTCTAGCATTTGTACCCAAAGCTTATTTTGATCCCACCAAACAAAGTCACCTAAAACTTAATTGAAACCATAATCTACTAGATAAAGTGCATTTGCTTATGTTTTTATTTTAAAGGGCATGTCCACCCCCAAAACTATAATCCCCCCCAACTACTGGCCCCATCATGTAGTGTAGTGTAATCCTTACCTCACATCCCAGCTCCATATGGTTCTCCTGTAGTCCCCCCCCCAAAGTCCCAAAAACTGCCCACCAGGAGGATAGCAGAGTCCATATTGGACTCTGCCTCCTACCTGGCCTCCGGGAGAGGTTTGGCATGCGTACTGCAGCCCTTCTCCCCCTCCCTCTCCCTCCCTCTCAGGATTCCCTCCCCCTAGTGTAAAACCCTTAATATATAGTATTGCCCCTGTCCCGCCAGCTCCAACCGCTATATTTATATGTTTAGAAAGCTCCCCAAACTTTACTTACCTCTCCTCTTTCCTCCGCCGAAAAATGAGCTCCCGGCAGCCGCGTCCGTGATTGGCTGCCGCTCAGCGCGGCGGAGGAAAGAGGGGAGGTAAGTAGAGTTTGGGGAGCTTTCTAAACATATAAATATAGCGGTTGGGGCTGGGCTGGCAGGGGGAATCTTATATTAAAAAATTATTTTTAGGGTGGACATACCCTTTAAACAAAATAACAGCACGGTGGCTCAGTGGCTAGCACTGATGCCTTGCAGCACTGAGTTCGAATCCACCCTTGGACACATCTGCAAGGAATTTGTATGTTCTCCCTGTGCTTGCATGGGATATCTCTGGTTTCTCCCAAAATCAAATAGATGTGCTTAGATTGTAAGCTCTACGGGACAGGACCTGATGTGAATGTATACATGTACTTGTAAAGCAATATGGAAGATATTAGTGCTATATAAATCCACAATAATAATGATAAAAAATAAATTCATAGGAATGAACACAAGCAATATGAATTAGGATATGTACTTGCTGAATAAAAAGTTTTCAGTTTGAGATATTTTCAAAGTTCAAATTTGCCTCACATATGTAGTGCAACAATTGCTTCTAAGGAGAGTTCAGTTGTATGCCTTTAGCAGTGTAAATCTTTTGAAGTGGTTTCCTGTGAAGACAATATCTAATTTAAAGAGACAAGTCCAGCCCCAAAACGAGAACTTACATACAGGTAAATCACCCCCCAAAACCCTAAACGGTAATAGTTTGAAATCTGAAATATATAAGCCTAACCTGAAATCCTGCACAACGTCCTGTTTCTTCCAGTTAGCAACTGTCAGTTATGGATTTGACAGATGAAATCACAGCCAATGACTGAATGTTAATCCCCTAGCTGCCTCTTCTGAGCATGCCCGGGCTCAGTACAGGCTCAGTACAGGTTTCTAAATTGCTCAGTTTCCACGAGGCATCCAGAAGCATAGCAGGCATACAATAATGAATTTAAAGGACAAACTATGATATATCAACATATTTTAAATTGGGCATTCTTTCTAAAAGATGTTCTTATGAGGTTGGAGTTGTCCTTTAAGGTACAGAAATGTTTTTTGAGTTTGATTAAATAAAAAGTACACATAAATAAGGTAAGCTTCATTCTTTTGATAAATATATTTTTATCAATATACATGAAATATATATATATATGACGACGGCTCCTGTGTGAGCGGAAACGCGTAAACTTTTGTGATTAAAATTTACTTTTATAATAATAATATATATATACACACTAGCAAAAGTGTGCCCGTTGGTGCACAGTGGAAATTATGTGTGTATGTTTTGCTATGTGTAGATGCAGTGCTCACAGGAACCACCAGGAAACATCCAGGGGGGGCCCTAATAAAATTAGTCTGAAGGTCCAGAAAAAAACCCAAGCAATCACATTAAATTAAATGAACAAACACACACTTATATCCTCCCTTACCTATACTACCTGCCAGCTAGAATATAGAGGGTCTATGTGGAATAAACCTGCAGGTCTGAGAACAGACCCAGGCAATCTAAACAGCACCTATGGGAAATCAAAAGCAGCCCATACATACAGTGTTCTCCCCAGAATGTTTTTCCAGCCGGGTGGCATGAAAAAGTAGCCGGGTGTGGAAAAATGTGCACTGCATTATGCTCATTATATAGGTCAGAGATGTCTAACTTTGTCCCACTAGATGTTTGAAAACTATGACTCCCAGAGAGTTGTAGTTCGGCAACATCTACAGGAAGGTTGTAGTTCGATAATATCGGGAGGGAGTTGTAGTTCAGCAACATCTGTAGGGAGTTGTAGTTCGGTAACATCTGAAGGTAACCCAGATGTAATATGGCAGCACAAGCACATGTGCCACCATTTTGTGGCATTAGGGATCTTGCAAAAATAATCTTGCAAGTGTAAAGAAGTGGTCTGGATTGGGCAGTTTTGGCGGGAGTTTTAACTGATCTATTGGCACCTATTAAACCTATATCTAAATTCTTTTAAATCACAAGTGTTCTGTCAAGAAACTTTTTCCAGCCGGGTGGCATGAAAAAGTAGCCGGGTGGGCCGCCCGGCTAAAAGACCCTAGGGAGAACACTGCATACATATATCCGATTTTACTTTCCCGACCCAGCGCCCCCACAACAATAGACCGATCCTGCAAGAACCGCCTGTCGGTGGCATAAAAGAATGGGAAAGGCGGTTCCGGCAGGATCAATCTAATATCACAGGAGCGCATGGTTGCGCAAGTAAAATCGGATATATGTATGGCCACCTTAAATCCTATACAGTATTCTGATTAACATGCAAGGTTCATACTTATTAGTAATTACCACAGCAAGTTCCAGATTTACAGTCACTATGGGGTTAGGACTTGGAAGCACAAAATACTGATTGAATATACTGTACATGTTAGGGAGAGGTGTGGATAGAGGAGCTAAAAGCTCCCCACAGAGTATATAATGAAGTAGAGCCTCATGTTATTATAAGAGCATTGCCCTAATAATCTAACATAAAAACACGTATTTCTCACTTAAAGAAATGCGTGGGGACATGCAAAGTATCTTATTTATAGCCTGTGGCAAAGGCGTGTGTCTAGATATAATACAGCCTAATGGTATAGAGCAGGCGTGTTTAACTTGTGACCTTTCACGTGTTTGAAAACCACAATTCCCAGCATTCTCTGTTTGTAGTAAGTTTTTTCTTAATATCCTGTAGCTAAGGCATCTGTCTAGATCTAATACAGCCTATGCTTGTGACCTTTCCCATATATGAAAACTACAAATCCCAGAATTCTGTTTTGCGGTTAGTTTCTTCTTGATGAACTTTTCACATCTTTAAAAACTACAACTCCCAGCATTCCCTGACTGTACAGAATTCTAGAAAGTGTAGTTTTCATACATCCTGGAATAAAGACATTTTCCTGACTTACAGCCCACGGTTATGCTTTAGCACTTCCTACCCAAGGGTTTGAACATACAAGTGATTCATCTGCCCTTCCAATAAATCCATAGCTATTAGACTATTGGATTAGGGAAGCATTATATGGGTCGATCAGTTGGCGCGACATTAACGCCCGCTTTGTGGTGGCAGCGCGAGTACCAGAAGAGGCACCAGAGGTTGCGTGCCTCTTTACGCGGACGTATTTAACGCCAGCTAATAGCTGGCGTTAAATACTTATGTGCGGGTGAGATTCACCCAAAATCGCACAGCCTCTGGTAAATCCCGTACGGGAGATTTGCCCAGAGAGCTTTTGCCTGTGGGTGAATCTCCCTTTAAACTTTACAATATTTGCACTCACTTCCAAATACTACCTACCTGGCAGTTATAATCCATGAAGTCTAAAGGTTCGTACACAAGTGCGATTGCGGGTGCCGATGCACATATACAAAATATATAAACTTACTTTGGAGCTGAGATTCCTATTTAAATATGGGATAGTCAAAATGGGAGGTTAAACCACACCCATGTGAATGCTAAGGGGTCTCCATGTGGATACTGAAAGGAATATCTGTTGTATTCAATTAGATCAACTGGACTTGAAGTTTAGTTCTTGAAGACGTTTCGCTAGTCATCCGACTGGCTTTCTCAATTCAGAATGACTTGTACAAAAATCTGTGGAAATTATGTACCCTGATAAATCCCAATTAGCATATCACAGCCAAGTGTTAAGGGCATGATTGGATAGTGGCTAAGCGGTGTTATAGGAACGCCCAAGGTGTCAAAGGTAAGGTGTGAAAACAGCATTGTACATGGCAGACAGTTGGTGTCGAACCCCCCCACCTCTATTTAGGCTTGGTTTCTTTATTTTCACATAAATGGCCTCCTTAACACCTCTCTTGAACCAGTCACGTTCCTTTGCCAAATGTTAACCTTGCAATCTTCAAAGGTATGCCCTTTATCCTTAAGATGCAGGTACACGGCTGAGTCCTGACCCGAGGAATTGGTTCTTCTGTGCTGGGCCATACGTTGATGCAGTTGCTGTTTGGTCTCCCCCACATACAAATCAGTTATCACAACCTTAACCGTTAATTTTAAAACAGCGCCCAGAGATAAAGAAGTCCAAAAAAGTTTATATTCTATGAATGTGTAGTGAACTTTGTTAGCGTGTGTGTGGGGAGGGGAGATTGGAAATGTGGACAGTGTTATAGTTGCACAACATGAAACTATAATGTATGGAAAATTATAAAACCACATTACTAAAGATATCTACATATAGATAGAGACATTTGTATTTGTGTATGGGGTATGGGGCTATGTGGGTATGTGTACACTCTTTATATAATTATTACTGGAGATTATTAATTGGCTTCTATGTGTATTTCTGAACTTGACTGAGCATTTTATTACAGTTGCACAACACCAACATCTCAATAGTTCTGTGTAAATCGCTGTTTGAGACTACTGTTTAAAAAACATTAGTGACTGGTATATGTAAGTTAGTGACTGGACCATGCAAGTTGCCCACAATAGTGAGTGGTACAGGCAAGTTGCCCACAATAGTGAGTGGTGCATGCAAGTTGCCCACGATAGTGATTGGTACATGCAAGTTGCCCACAATAGTGAGTGGTACATGAAAGTTGCCCACAATAGTGAGTGGTACATGCAAGTTGCCCACAATAGTGGCTGGTACATGCAGGTTTTCCACAGTAGTGACTGGTACATGCAAGTTGCCCACAGTGACTGCACAGGCAGGTTTTCTCATGGCTAAACACATACTGATGCTGGCCCTGTCCCCACCAGGAAGTCTTCCTTTAGCTTATGGAGATGGGATGGTCGAGTTCCTCTTAGTCTGTCTGTGCCTTTTGAAATAGTATTTTATCTAATGGAAATTTTGTTTGACTGGCTAAGTTTGCCACATGTTTTACAAACAGCATGTAATTGGGTGTAATACTGAATCATATCAGACATTAAACTGCCAACAGATTGTTGTACAAGTCATTCTGAATTGAGAAAGCCAGTCGGATGACTAGTGAAATGTCTTAGAAGTCCAGTTGATATAACTGAATACAACAGATATCTGACATTAAAGGACAACTCCACCCTCATAAGAACATATTTTAGAAAGAATGGCCCCTTTAAAATATGTTGATATATCACACTTTGTCCTATGAATTCATTACTGTATGCCTGCTATGCTTCTGGATGCCTCATGAAAACTGAGCAATTTAGAAACCTGTACTGAGCCTGGGCATGCTCAGAAGAGGCAGCTAGGGGATTAACATTCAGTCATTGGCTGTGATGTCAACTGTCAAATCCATAACTGACAGTTACTAACTGGAAGAACCAGGAAGCAGAAACAGGGAAAACAGGACACTGTGCAGGATTTCAGGTTAGACTTATATATTTCACATTTCAAACTATTACTGTTTAGGCTGAGGCCACATTACAACGCACAGGAATCGCACACAAAATCGCGAGCGTTATCGCACGCGATTGTGTGCGCTTTTCTTGTGCGTTCGCCTTTGCGTTCGCGTTTTGCGCATGCATTTTTGCCATTTCGCGTTATGGAAACGCTGCGTTAACGCACCAAAAATGGTGAACGCATGCGTTACCAAAACGCATGCGCATCGGAAATTGCGGGAATTTTTGCGTTCCCGCGATTTCCATTTTAGCAAAAATCGCGTGCGCAATCGCGAGCGCGAAACGCGTGCGCAAACGCGCTAGTGTGGCCTAGCCCTTAGGGTTTTGGGGGGTAATTTACCTGTATGCAATTTTTCCTTTTAGGGCTGGACTTGCCCTTTAAAGTTTCTTTAGGTTTTAATTGGTCTAAACACATGCAGAGGTTTTAGCAGTGACAGGGGTATGGCTAAACCTTCTATTTTGACTATTCCATTTTAAAATTGGGGTACCAGCTACTGTACGTACTTTTATGCCTTTATATGTTTTGTCTTGTTCCTAATATAAATCAGTGCTATACCTTATATACATTTATGGTAATTTAGATGGTAATAGTAAGAAATTGTACCCATACTTATATATCTTTCTTATATTATATACCCCCACCATATTGGTAGCTCCTAAAAACTTAATGCATTCTCCTATGAACATATAAATATTCGTATACAATAGGAGGGGATATAGTTAAGGTATATCCTTATTAAAGGCCATGCTCATCATTTTTTCACTCATATCTTTCTCTTACCTTTAAAGACAAGAAAGACAAACAAGAGCTTGTCTTGTTCATTTTTCCCTGTCATTTGTAAATATTCAGAGAGATTCAATAAAAGTTCTTATCGTTTTTAAAATGGTGCTAATTTTGCCCCAACCAATCAGATATTATTTAACATTTGAAAGCTAACATCTGATTGGTTGGGGCAAAATAAGCACCATTTTAAACGATAAGAAGTTTTATTAAATAACCCTGATTATATTTTAACATTTCTTCCGGACTTAGTACCTCATATAGTAAGAAGCCTACTCCCATTGAATTTCAGACAACCCCAGTCCAGTGCTTTGATTGGCTTATTACAAAAATGTGGAGCCTGACTCATCTACTCTAAAGGTTTCACCTAGAGCTGTGATACGATCAGGTTCACTTCATTATTCTCCTCCTGTAGCTCTGTAACTATTAAAGCGGCAATGTTGACGGGTATGTAGATGGAATGAAATCTGTGAGATTGAGACAGATTTAAAGCATTATTTGGGAGATTTGGGCAGATTGAAAGCAATATCTAGGATACTGTAACAGATTAAATGCAATCTTGTGGAGTTTAAGACAGACTAAACACATATGAAATCTATGGCTATATAGCAGTTCATTAAAGGGCATGTCCACCCCCAAAACCATAATCCCCCTCACTAATGGCCCCACCATGTAGTGTAATAAAATCCTTACCTCACATTCCAGCTCCATATGGTTCTCCTGTATTCCCCCCCAAAGTCCCAAAAACTGCCCATCAGGAGGATAGCAGAGTCCATATGGCCTCCGGGAGAAGTTTGGCATGCGTACTGCAGCCCTTCCCCCTCCCGTTTTGCGATCCCTCCCCCTACCATAAAACCCCTTGCCCATATAGTAGTATATGTTCCCCCAACCGCATCAAAATAATTTTAAGAAAGTCCCCAGAACTCTACTTACCTCCCCTCTCTCCCCCGGCATTCTGAGAAGCCGGCAGCCGCATCCGTGATTGGCTGCCTCTCAGCCAATCACGGACGCGGCTGCTGGTCCCGCCCCCTGCTTGCAGTGTCTTGCAAGCAGAAGGCCGGGCCGGTCGGAGGAGGAGAGAGGGAAGGTAAGTAAAGATCTGGGCACTTTCTTAAAACATTTTTATAGCGGTTGGGGCTGGGTGAACATATACTATCATATGCCAAAAGTTTATAATAAGGGTGGACATGCCCTTTAAATACATGATACATGAATGACTTCATTGAAACCAATTCAGCCTACAGAATATTGTGTTGATATGTCTTATCTGAAGTTGAATAAAACCTTCACTATGTGAAGGTAAATTAAATCTTCAAAGCTGCTCCAATAAAAGCACCTCAGTCACTGGCACACTGGACTGACAGCTGAATGAATGTAATCCAGTGGGAGGCCCCTTACTATATGAGGAAGTAAGCCTGGAAAAAGCATTAAAATCTTTTCTTTACAAAAGACAGGAAAAAAACTAACAAGACAAAAGAACTCTTTAAAGGTAAGGGAAAGATCTGAAGTGAGTGAAAAACAAAAGCTAGCCAATAAGGCAGATTTGTTGCATGGTGTTTCACACCACTGAAGACAATGTGACAAACAGGGATCGACATATGCCTAGACTTAATCTGAATCACAAGTACTTTGCTGCTTCCACATCTTATTCATATTGTAATTAAATGACTGATATTCAGTAAAGTGTTGCTATAAATGCAATCAGTTTCCTTTCTGTCAAAATAATTGATGGAATTTACAAATGAGATGACAAGAGTAGTGAATCTTCGATAAGAAGCCATACACAAAGTCATTTGTGTGTAAAAAAAAAAAATGAAATGGATGGATTCCAATGCATTAAAATAAATATGAAAAGGCTAGACAAACAAATAGTTAAGTCTGGCAGCTTCATTGTAACTTCCTGGCTTTTATGGTGACACAGAAGAGCAAATAAACAAAACCAAGCAAAAACAGAAAGCAATAAATGAATGGTAAGATAACTTACTGTATGAATTTTACCTGTCCAGCTAAATATAAACTGAGGCCACACTGTAGCGCTTACGAACGCACGCATTTCCGGCAGGCTCATGTGCATTGCCATGCTCTGCGATTGCGCAATCGGAGTGCATGCGTTTGCACACAAAAATGCAGATTGCATGCACACAGCACTAGTGTGGCCTAGCCCTTAAACATTAAATGTCCTGCAAGGTCATTACTTTTCCTATTTGAATGATCAGTGTCAATGTTTTTGGGTGATACAATGTTTTCTTAAACACAGACACTGGTGCATTCCAGAACTATTATGGGGATGGGTCCTTTTTGTTTAACATGGATGAGTTACAATGTAGTTACTTTTATAGAGCACCATTTACTTCTAGAGAGCACTTCTGACAACTAAGAAGTGTGGACACTTTTAAATCATCTTATTGCAAATCTAATTTTTATTTACCATTTATTTACATTGCAAACAGATCAATTCTATAGCAAACAAGACCTCAAATGCTAAATATCAAGGAAAGGCATAAAGACTGTATGATTATAATAAACCAGAAACTAGGTGAAGTGAAGTCACTACCCCTGGTGTTTGCTTAATAATATAAATCATATATTTTAATTTGTAGATAGATTTAATATGAAATATGCATTTATATCTAACAGAATTTGCCTTTTAAAAAAGAAAACAGAGGTGACTTTAAACACCATTTAGCCTCTGTAAAATAGTAAACAAGATTTAGGCCTTAAGCTTATATTGTACTTACAAGCAGCTTAGTAAAGAGCTCTAGATATTACTTGAAGATATCGGTGCAAATATATTACCCAACAAAAACAGTTTTACAAAACATTACACACACGTGCACAATTTTTAATAGGAACTGCCATTAAAGGGCATGTCCACCCCCAAATATACAGTATGTATGTATATGTTTATTTATATAGCGCCACTTGGGTACGCAGCGCTGTACATTATAACAATACAGATTATACAGTATGTATGTATATGTTTATTTATATAGCGCCACTTGGGTACACAGCGCTGTACATTATAACAATACAGATTATACAGTATGTATGTATGTGCGCCACTTGGGGACACAGCGCTGTACATTATAACAATACAGATTATACAGTATGTATGTATATGTTTATTTATATAGCGCCACTTGGGTACACAGCGCTGTACATTATAACAATACAGATTATACAGTATGTATGTATATGTTTATTTATATAGCGCCACTTGGGTACACAGCGCCGTACATTATAACAATACAGATTATACAGTATGTATGTATAATGTTATTTATAAAGCACCACTTGGGTACACAGTGCTGTACATTATAAAATCATTGTTTGTTAATCGATATATTTATACGTTTGATGTAGAACAACCCATTTAATTTTGTTTTTAATGCCCACAGCCTTACAGGGCTGGAGATTTCATCTGTATTTATGTCTCTGAGACGTAACCATGAAAGCTTCTAGCCCCAGAGAATCATGGGAGAAGGCAAAGATGAGTAACAATAATGGGATCATTTTAGGAGTTAGTTCTACCTCCCCCTTTATTACACAATAGGGGGGCTGTGGGAAATCCTGTGGCAAAATTACTTTATAACACATAGTGGAAGTGTTACTGATCTGACCAAACAAGAAAAGAGATGATCAATGCACATTCCTGGGCCCCATATATCATATTATCTATGCTAGTGCAAACAGTAAAAACATGGGGGTATAACTACAGATCTGATTAAACAAGAAATGAGATGATCAATGCACATTCCTGGGCCCCGTATATCATAATATCTGTGCTAGTGCAAACAGTAATAACATGGGGGTATAACTACAGA
>JAACNH010001367.1:0-42093 GCA_019447015.1 Hymenochirus boettgeri | reverse complement strand
TCTTTATTTATACCACCACCCCCATGTTATTACTACTGTTTGCACTAGCAGCAAATATGAATAGGGCCCAGAATGTGCAATTGATCATCTCTTTTCTTGTTGGTTAATCAGATCGTATTATACACCCCATGTTATTACTGGGTTGCACTAGCACAGATAAATGATAGTGGGGCCCAGGAAATGTCATTGATCATCTCTATTCTTGTTAATCAGATCTGTAGTTATAACACCCCATGTTATTCATGCTGTTTGCACACTAGCACAGATATATGATATACTGGGGCCCAGGGATTGCATTTGATCACTCGCTTTTCTTGTTTACTCAGATCTGTAGTTATACCCTCCCATGTTCTAACTGTTTGCAACTAGACAGAACTATGATATATTGGCGGGCCAGGAATGTGCATTGATCATCTCTTTTCTTTTTAATTCAGATCTGTAGTTATACCCCCCATGTTATTACTGTTTGCACTAGCACAGATAATATGATATATGGGGCCAGGAGTGCATTGATCATCTCTTTTCTTGTTTAATCAGATCTGTATTATACCCCCATGTATTCTGTTTGCACTAGCACAGATAATTGATATATGGGGGCCCAGGAATGTGCTCTGAGCATCTCTTCTTGTTTTTAATCCAGTCTGTATTTTACCCCCATGGTTATTAGGACTGTTGCACTACACAGATATTATGATATATGGGGGCCCATTGAAGGTGGGTCAGTGTGATCAGTCTTCTTCTCTTTGTTTAAGATCAATCTGTGTTACGTTATAACCCCCATGTTATTACGTTTGTTGCACTAGCAAGATAGGTTATGAATATAGGGGCCCAGGATGTGCTGATTGAATCATCTGCATTTCCTTGTTTAACATCAGATCTGTATTTAATAACCCCATGTTGATTACTGTTTGCACAGTCATCAGATGGGGGATAGTGATATATGTGGGCCCAGGATGTGCATTGATCATATCTTTCTCTTGTTTTAATCAATCTGTAGTTTATACCCCATGTGTTACTGGTTTTGCACTAGTACAGAGATATGATAATATGGGAGCCCAGGATGTGCATTGAATCATTCTTCTTCTTGATTTAATAAAATCAGAATCTGGATTATACCCGCATGTATTTTACTGTGTGTGCACTAGTAGAATTATATTATATGGGGGGCCCAGGAATGGGCATGTAGCATCTACTTTCTTTTCTTGTGTTATCAGATCGTAGTTATAAACATAACTACAGATCTGATTAAACAAGAAAAGAGATGATCAATGCACATTCCTGGGCCCCGTATATCATAATATCTGTGCTAGTGCAAACAGTAATAACATGGGGGTATAACTACAGATCTGATTAAACAAGAAAAGAGATGATCAATGCACATTCCTGGGCCCCGTATATCATAATATCTATGCTAGTGCAAACAGTAATAACATGGGGGGTTTAGTTACAATTTTATGCATAAAAGTGAAAAGCCTTCTAACCACGTCAAGGATCCCATGGACAGGAAGGAGGACTCCCTCCTTAAAAGGATTTATTTACTGGCTGGAGGATCTATTCGTCCATCTGTAGCGATCGCTAGCTTTGCCAGAGCCAACAGAGTCTGGATTTCAGATCTCGAAGAGGCGATCAAAATTGGGACCCCCAGGGATGAACTTGTTAGAAGATTATCGAATATTAAACTCTCGAACAAGTACATGGCAGAAGCCTCTTTGGACTCTTTAAAGTTATCTTCCAGAGTCATGGGGTCATCAGTGGTTGCCAGAAGGGCACTCTGATAAACAATGGAAGGCAGATGTCCATTCAAAGCAGGGATTAACATCTATCTCGTTCGAAGGCAAACTGCTCTTCGGATCCAAATTAGAGGAGCTCATAGAAAAAACTCTAATAAGAAGAGTTTGCCCCAATCCAGACCTTTTTGGGGTCCAGTTCCCTCAACTTCTTTTTCCTCTTTTCAGCAATCTTTCAAAGATTAAAGACAATACAAACCGAATAAACCATTTTTCCAAAATAATTCATGGAGACCATTTCAATCCCAACTTTTGTGGCAAACCTAACACCTCCAAGGCTAGACCATTATGAAGATGTGCGAGCCCTATCCACGGAGGTGGTAGGAAGATTATCCCACTTCCTGAAGATCTGGGCAAGGACAACATCGGATTCTTGGGTTCTAAAGATCATCCGACAAGGATACAACCTCGAATTTCTTTCTTATCCAACAATCAACAGGTTTCCTCAGTCAAGATCTCCCAAACCTCAGTCTGTAAAGAAACACCTTCTCCAATCTCTCAAACTGCTTCTCAAGAATCAAGTCAATTGAAGAAGTTCCAGTATCAGAGTATTTTCCCATGTTTCTGAAATGGAAGAAATAAGGGGAATTCAGAACCATTTTTAACCTGAAATTCTTAAATCAATTCCTCTACATCCAGAAATTCAAAATGGAAACCATCAAATCAGTAACATTCCAACAACTGGCTGGCCAAAATCGTCATCAGAGTCACCTATCTTCATGTTCCCATAATCCAGTCAGACAGAAGGTTCTTACGTTTCTACATCCTAGAAACTCACTTTCAAACAGACCTCTCCCCTTTGGCCTGGCCACAGCGCCAAGGGTCTTTTCAAAGGTCCTCATTCCAATTAAAGCCCATCTCAGGTCGCTAGGTGTGCAAATTTTCGCATACCTGGATGACATCCTCATAAAAGCCCAGAATCTCTCAACCCTTCATCGCCAAATCCAAACTACGTTGTCATGTCTTCAGGAACATGGATGGGTTATCAATTGGGAGAAGTCCAGTCTTACCCCATCCCATCAATTTCACTAGACTCTCTAACCATGACGGCATCCCTTCCATCAGAGAGGCCTCAGGACATTATCAAATTAGTCAAAAATGTTCGCACTCTTCCATTCTCAACGCCCTGGGCGTGTCAACATCTTCTGGGGAAGTTGATCTCAACTAGATTCAGTGAAGTGGTCTATGAGTCACATCAGAACCTTTCAGATCACATTCCTGAATCAATTCGACAAAAAGAACCCAAACCAACTTACATTCCTAACCAAGGAAGTAAGGAGAGATTTGAAATGGTGGACGAAAGAGAGGAACTTTCTTCCTATCTCTTTATGTTCCCCAGTGTGGACGACCTTCACCACAGATGCCAGCCCTTTGGGGTGTGGCCTATGGGAACCAGACGGCCCAGGGCAAGTGGAACAAGAGCTGGAGATCTGCTCATCAGAACCTCAGAGAACTCATGGCGGTTCATCTTGCACTCAAGACCTTCCAACATCGTATAGCAATGAAGTCATGATTCTCTCACACAATACGACTGTGGTAGCCTAGGAAAAAAGGGGGTACTCACAGTCTGAGATTGTGGGAAACCACCAAACAGATACTCTACTGGGCAGAACACCATCTATCAAACATATCCTCGTCCCACATCCCGGGATCTACCAATCTGTCAGCAGATTATCCTGCCAGGAGAATGGCAACTCCACCCCCAAATATTTCAGAACATCTGCAAGAAATTGGGGACCCCACATCTGGATCTAATGGCCAGCAGGCAGAACACTCAGCTGAACACCTATATTTCTCGGTTTCTGGATCCAAAAGCCAAAAACACAATTCCATGGGGTCAGAAGCTATCTTATAACTTTCCCCCCATTATGCTCATTTCCCAAGACCTCAAAAAGATCAGGGACGAGAAAGCCAATGTGATTGCAATTCTACCTTGGTGGCCCAGGAGGCCTTGGTTCCATTGAGCTCTCCAACTTTCGATTCGCCCTGCCTTCAAACTTCCAATCAGACCAGATATTCTCCACCAAGGTCCAGTTCTCCATCCAAATCCAACAACGATGTGTCTTCCGGCTTGGCTGTTAAGATCAGAGCCTATAGCTCAAGGGGACTATCCAAAGAAGCTATAGAATCTCTGTTAGCTTCAAGGAAACCATCCATATCATTGTGATGTTACAAAATTTGGAAAACTTTCTGCTCCTGGAGTGAATCCAAGGGATTCTCTCCTCTCTCTCCATCAACAGAACAACAACAACTGCTTGGCGTCCTTCAAAAATCACATATCGGCCATATCAGCACGATCCAATATCCGATGGGCCTTTGACCCAATAGTTATACGATTCTTTTAAGGTTTAAAACATCTTAGACCTCAAGTGAGATCGAAAGTTTCACCCTGGGACTTACCTCTCGTCTTTCAAGCTCTTCAAGGACCACCTTTTGAGCCACTTCTTACCTGCAATATCAAAGACCTCACTCTTAAATTAGTATTTCTAGTCAGCCAGGAGAGTCGCGGAGATTAGAGCCCTCAGGGTTTCCCATCCATATTCTCAACGATAGAGTCGTTCTCCACACAGATCCTTCTTTCCTCCCGAAAGTGGTATCCAGCTTTCATATTAATGAAGACATAATCCTTCCAACCTTCTGGGATGAAGAAAAACCAGAGTCAACAACAAACAATCACCTGCTAGACGTGGGTAGATGTCTTTAAATATACATAGAAAGATCAGCAGACTTCAGGAAGTCACACTCTCTTTTCATCCTGCACTCAGGTCCCAGAAAGGGATTACCGTATATACTCGAGTATAAACCGAGATTTTCAGGCTGAAAAATCAGCCTGAAAATCCAACCTCGGTTTATACTCGAGTCAGACATTTTCAGCTACCGGTACTAACTTTTAATCTGGACACCGCACGCTCGCTTCTTCCCTGCCTGTTCTGGCGCGCCGGCTGACGTCACTGCCCGGCGCAGCGTAGTGACGTCAGCCGGCACGCCAGTAGAGGGAGAGAGCGAGCGTCTATATGGACGGATCAGCCTAAGCAAAATGCCGCACACTACTCACATGTTGCCCCCGCACTGCCCTCCCAGGGGGTTTCCTAAAGAAGGAAGTTCTGGCTGTAAAATAAAACTCCTCGGAATCCTCCTCCAGGCTGCTGTACCCTGCACTGAGCGGGGGAAATCCCTGCCTGTTCTGGCACGCCGGCTTAGTGACTGAATCACTTCAATAAGTCCACTGAACTGTGGAGGAGGGGGAGTGTGCAGATGTTTGGAAACTACAACTCCCAGCTACTAAAGCATGCTGGGAGTTGTAGTTTCCAAACATCTGGAGTGGCTTTAGTTGTCTTTTAAATGGACAGCAGAATTCTCATACAGTAATAGCCATATCCAGTATGGCTATTACTATATGGGACTACTGTATGAGAATTCTGCTGTCCATTTAAAGGGCAACTAAAGCCTCAAACCAATACAGAATCAGAAGGCAGTAGTGGTCATAAGTTCTACCCTCGGTTTATACTCGAGTCAATCACTTTTACTACTTTTTTCAGGTAAAAATAGGTACCTCGGTTTATACTTGGGACGGTTTATACTCAAATATATACGGTAGACATAGTTTTTGCCAATACCAGTGATGCTACATTAGGACGCATATTATCCATTTGATTTTGTTATCCATATGATTCTTAAAAGAGGAATGACTTTTAACTGGAATAGTTTTATGTGTAAGTTTAGAAATTACCTCTGGAATATTTTCCCACTTGTCTTTAGATCAAAAGGAATGGGATAATTTTTTTATCAAAATAGTGTTATGGGCTAGGTGTCTGGACAACACCATTCATTATCCACAATATTAGATAATGAAGAATGAACTGACTTGACTTAAATTTTATCCATGGTATCAAGGGAATCTTAATAACCTAAGTGGTATACATTTTCTGTAATATTTTAACAACACATTTAATATCAAAACCAGAACTTTATTCCTCCAATTCTTCTGAAGAATTATTATCTTATTTTATTATTTTTTCCATCTACCTTAGTAATAGATGTATCCGACATGTCCCACCCAGACGAAAGAATGATCGAGGTCGGACGTGGCCGGCCGCCCCACACCAGCAGATATTTCCGGGCGACCGACCGAAAGTGCAGTGAATCGTTTGGTCGGCCGAAAATATCTGCTGGTGTGTACCCAGCCTTAAGCTGGGAATACCCAGTAAAGATCATTGAAAGATGCTCGGGGCTGTGTGTTTCCCTCGGCTGCGGCAGACTACTCTATAGGGAGTCTAGCATGGCCAATGGAAATTTTTGGTTTTTCGGAATGAGCTTTCGGCCGACCCAATCGTTTGGAAAACGAAGGTACACACAGTAGCCATAAAGCCCCAATACCGATGGTATTGGGGCTTTATCGTTACTGTGTGTACCCAACTATAGTCTTGATTTTTGCTTTAGACTCATTATGATAAGAAGATTTCTGATAAATGGTCTGGGTCAGAGATGAAAAAAAGATGTTGAAAGAAAACAAACAAAAAAAGAATTCACATGAATCCGATGCGAAATACTAATAAAACTAAACTGACAGTAATCCACCTACATCCAATTTTTTTAAGAGGATTGAATTGCCGATTAGCAGAACAGGAGCCTCACGCCATGTGCACCAGCGGTTTAAACAGCTTTGCGCCCATAATGGTGACATAATGGCTTCCCTTGATCACGGGAGACACTCATCCAACATTTTCTTTCATGTTGGTGTTTCTACTGTCCCAGATATGGCCAGACTATACACCTACCTTATCATAGGCTACCTATTAAAAACCCTATCCTCCTTTTGAAGGAAGTTCTAACTCCCCTTCTCCCATTAGGCATGTCCACCCCCAAAACTATAATCCCCCCACTACAGGCCCCAATCTATAGTGTATAAAAATCCTTACCTTGCATCCCAGATCCAAATGGATGCCCTGTTATCCCTCCCCTAAGTCACAAAAACTGACCACCAGGAGTACTGCAGAGTCCTTATAGGACTCTGCCTCCTGTCACCTCCTGAATTTTGCCATGCGCAGAAGAGCCCTCCCCCCCCCATGTGTGAGGTTGGGGGTATGTGTTTTTGTGTGTATGACCATATAACGAACTTTTATTGATGATTGATCAAAATTAGTTTTTTGACCATAGTTACCCTTTAAGTATAGCTTCCATGGGAATGGAAAGGTAAGTCAGTAGGTGGGTGTACCTGTGTCTGTGTGTGGGGTTGGGGGTATCAGCGTTTGTGTTTATGACCATGAAGCAAACTGTTTTGAAATATCCACATTTGAGGATTGTTGCCATTTTAGTCTATGGGAAAAAATGTCCCGAAATTCGCAGATAACGCCGTAATGATTCCTTAGCTATGTAATAGCACTCTTCTCTTATATGCCCTGCACGTCTGTACTGAGATTCATGTCTCTAGGTCAAAAATTTTTGGGAGGAGATACAGTCCAAAAAAGTGGGAGAATCAAACGGAAGAAGAAGAAGAAATAGAAAGAACAGTAATTTGGCTCTTCAAGCCAAACTAACAAATTTCCTACAGTTTGTCAGATTTTTTTTTATTTACAATTGTAGTGACCTTTATTGTTAAAAATAGTTATTTATAGATAGGCATAGACAGCAGTTACCTGGCTCTCACATTCTCTAACTATTGCTTGTTTCTACATTCAGCAGAACATATGTCAACAGATTTTAATCGAAGGATGGCAAGAAACAAAACAGATGGTTTTTGGTCTCTAACTATATGCTATAAACAAGAAACTAAAAACATATTTCTTGTGTTTTAATATGTAACATTAACTCCAAAGCTGGCAGTAAAGTCAACACCAATTTGTTCAGCTGTATAGTCGTTTAACCCTTAAGGGTTTTTACACCGCTTTGAAAACTTCTAGTGAGAAAAGGTAATGTTTATAGACTGTTTCTGACCACATGGGTTTTATTTTCATCGTAATTAGATGGTAAAAATAAAACTGGCACAGGTAGAGGAATTCCAGAAGCGTTTCTGGTGGTCCATTGAAAATGTGTTACTAACTTACTAGGGTAATATGCTTTATGGTTGTATTGTTGGATATCTTAATTAAGGTCAGATGTACAATGATTAAGACCAGGAATAGTTTGATCAGAGTTGCTGGAAATGCTTTCAGTTGGCAAATAAGAGTAGTAATGTTAACCTAGAAGAATGAAGGTAATTAGAGGTCATAGATTCTTAGTACACTTTTATTCATCTGCTAATTTAGCTTTCATCCAATGCCTCATTAAGTATTGAAAAAGTGTCAGGTTTCCTCAATTTAACTGTGTGATTATCTAAAAAAGAATGGAAACTCATCTGAATTGGGCAAAGATGGCAACAGGGTATTTTAAGTGTATTAGTGGATCGTTTTGAAACCTTGACATATATTAAGGCTATATAAGTATATAACCTGACCTAGGGCCCTATCATTTTTCACTAAACTATAGAGCTAGCCATACACAGGCAGATGTTCTTCGATTGCAGATTTTAAGTGGAAATCAGCAGAGAGATGGGGACTGAAGGTGGGGTCGGTTGGAAAATTTTCATGGTTTTCGATATTTTGAGCGATCCAATAGAATTTACCAGATTGTTTAAAATGTCGATCACGTGTATGGGGGGGGGGGCAGGGTCCTCTAACCTATTGTATTACAGGAGTGCTGTATGGCTTTCTATTATATATAAACTACCCTTGATTATAACAGATATGTGTTCCTAGTATGTATTAATGTAAAGCACCAAGGAAGATGTCGGCACTATATACATTTATAATAATAATGCTAATTTCATGTAATTACATTGTCTTTTTATAGACAGTTTAGGATAACATCATGAACTACATTTCAAGTCCAGTTGATCTAATTGAATACAACAGATATACCATGACCTGGATGAATGAGAACCTTCACAAGCATAACATCATGAGGTACAGGAGAATAACTAGATCATGCAGCTGGTTTATTATATTATATTTTTACTAGTGCTGCACGGGTAGGAGATAAATTGTCCCTGTGGATTCTAAAATATAGATTGCTTAGGGCTCTCATTTCATACCTCTTTCTAAGTGGGATTAGCTTCTCTATATGAACCCAGGTAGAAATCCAAATGAATTACATACTCACAATATACAATGGAATCTGTCTATCACCTGCTACAAATCTAAATCAAAGTCTGATTTGGCTGTGCTAATGGGAAAGGCCCAACCTGCACTTTGAGTAAAAATTTGTGTTACATGTGTTGTAAAGCGAACCCAGGTGTGAGGTATTAAGTACTTACCCTGGGTATTTTTTTTAATACCCAATGTCTGTTTGGGCAGTATAATTGCCCTTTATCAAGTTCATTTATCAAATTCATTGATTTCAATGTTCTATATGAGCTAGGGTTCATTTGCAATAAACAAAATAACGTGCTCTATCCTTTCAGATTTGCCATAACACAGATGTCCCATTACATAGAATGTTAACACTCAGAACGTTGGGAAGACCATAGGTCACACCCCTGCTGAGAAAATTGGAATTATCAACAAAATGAGTCATTGTTATGATCAAAGGCGTAATAAACACAAAGTATGAGTGCAAGAGGTGAAGCCCCAAATCTAGTATTACTAAAGGTTCTGTGGTCTACTTTTGTGATAGAAGTGTACAGCATTGTTATTTTAAGGTCTCAATATTAACTTGAGACTTGAATGTGGTTACTGACTTGGCAGATGCAATCAGCCTAAAAGAAAATGAGTTGGTATAATAAAATATTGGACATGATCAAGAAGTCTTTTCCCTTTTTCCCCCTGTCCATATGGATTGCATGCTAGCTCTGGTGGTTTTGAACCTTTCTTTTCTGTCAATGCAGCAAGTGACATGAAACATAAGCATGAAAACTATTACCCCAACTAACCTTTATAGGAGTTACTACTAAAACAGTCCAGTTTACCCTTTAATTTTCATTAAAAAAACATTAAAAAACCATCCACTGAAACAGATGTTCATTTTATATTAATACTGTGTCCCTCAAAACATATGACATATGGGACATATTGGGAATAAGGATATTCCTGTAGAGAATCACTAGTCTTTAGTCAGTGTATTTTATTTGTATTATTACCTATCCTGTAACAATAGAGCTCCCAGTCTGCTGAACTGCCTCATTCCTATTTGACTTTCAACAGACTTATTAGCAAAGAAAAGCTACCACAATTGGGATTGTACAGGGTTATTCAGGCAATGTGGCAGGATTTATTGCATTGGGTGCATGGAAGCGTGCACAATTGTGCACAATCTAGCATCATTGCAATTGTGCGTTCAAGTGGGACCATGCCCTTAAACTGCCCATTTACACTCAAATACTATCCTGGCCATATGCGGCTGATGTAATAATTTAAAGGCCTGTACAGATGTGCGATTGAGGGGGCCATACAGTACTGAGATATTAGATTAGATGCTCGTCTATTTCTAATTTATCTAATAAATTTCTAATATATCTAATATCTTGAATGCCCATGATTTTCTTACCTTCCAAAGTTCCAGTGATGATCGAATGCCAGTTGCAAAAAAACAAGTCAGGTGGTTCCTCCAGAATCACATTGAATGTTGCAAGAGTTCTAATGTATGGGCACCTTTACATGGCAGATTTCAATTAAACCTTTCTGTACTGATGATGGCTCAATACCAGTAAACAACTGCTGATATTCTGGATGTACACTTATCTTGTGAAATGCTGTTAAAAGATTCATAGAAAGAATCACATTTGATCAAGGGCTAGCATAAAAATAACCCAGACTCTTTTTATCTGTAATTTGCTATGATTTCAGTATATACTTTTAGATGGATCTCTCCATCTGTCTGCATAGAGATGGGTTGTTGGGGAGACTTTAATGCATTCACTATTAGCCCCATATATTGCCAAGGTTAAGGTGTCAAAACTGCATTGTACATGGCAGACAGTTGGTGTCGAACTTCCACACCAACTGTGTGCCATGTACAATGCTGTTTTGACACTTTAACCTGGGCAGTTTTGATAACACCCCTTAACTTCAATGCATCCACACCTTGCATTCAGAAGGTCCCTAACACCTGGCTGTCATGTGTTAATTTGGACTTCTTGTACAAGCCATTCTGAATTGAGAAAGCCAGTCAGATGGCTAGTGAAACGTCTTCAAGAACTAAACTTTAAGTTCAGTTGATCTACCGTATATACTCAAGTATAAACTGAGGTTTTCAGGCTTTAAAAACAGCCTGAAAACCGAACCTCTACATTTAAAAGGGCAACTAACTCAAAACAATACAGAATCGGGAGGAGGGAATCTATTGTTAAAGACTGCCTTCTGATTCTGTATTGTTTTGAGGCTATAGTTGGCCATTAAATGCACAGCAGACTTCCCATACAGTAGTCCCATACCGTAATAGCCATACTGGATTTGTATGGTAACTCTTCTGTCCATTTAAAGGGCAACTAAAGCCTCAAAAGAATACAGAATCAGAAGGCAGTAGTGGTCATAATTTCTACCTTCTGTTTATAGTCAAGTCAATCACTTTTACTCCTTTTTATTTTTAATATTAGGTACCTCAGTTTATACTTGTGTCGGTATATACTCTATTATATACAGTAACTGAATAAAACAGATAAACCATGACCTGGATGAATGAGAACCTTCACAAGCATTTGCTAATTATTATCATTAATTGGTAATTGGTTGTAAAAATGAGTTAAGCATTTTTCACATTTAAAAAGGTTTAGTGCACAGAAGAAGTTGATAATAGTTTGTTTCTATAATGACATCTGTCTATGATAATATCTACTTCTAAGTGAGGTCATAACTTCATAAAACCTGCTTATCCTTACAAAAATATTGTTAGAAATACAGGGGGCTGAAACCTTATATTGGGTATCAGAAGTAATAATACCTCTGCTGAGAAGCAAGGCGTGTTAAACTTCCTTAAGCCCTCTTTAACACGGCTCACATGTGTTAAAAGAGAGTACAAATGAGGGGGTCTAACTTAACTTAGAAGCAATGAAAAGCTTTTCATACTTAAAGGGGAACTAAAATATTACACTTTTCAAACCGCAATCAGCTATACTAATTGTGGCAACATGATCTACATTATTCTTACCTCTGGGGAACAGTCTACCGGTAACTACAAAAATCTTAATTTCATGTGATGATCCTGCAACAATACTACTCCCTGGCACCATCATTATGCAATTAATATTAAGATTTAAATTATGATCGCAAACTGCTGCTCTACTCAACATTACAGTCTATTCGGCCTTTTCCCTTATATCAAATGCAGTATTGGTGTAATGTCGAGTTGTGTATTGCCTGTTATTCACTTGTGAAAATTCAAAAAGGGAATTACAATAAAGGTGCTGTCTAATTTGAGCCAATTGCAAATTTCTTGCCAGGTAGCTAAGAAGAAGTTTTCATAGTGGGCCAATAGCCAAGCCTACACTTTATAGGAGGTGCTGACTTTATATTAGCAGTCAACTGTATTTTACAGATGCTAAAAACAAAGTGCCGAACATCAAAATTATGGGTTTAGAGTTTTATCACAAAGCATTGTGCAATGTAATTCATATTACTTGTGCTTTTGTGGCTGTATGCATGTCAAGTAACCTACAGTTTAATGTACGAAATGTTAGTGAAGTCACGTGCCAGAGTATGCTGAAGAACACGTACTATATAATCAAATACTGCAGTCCATTTCTGGTTTATTAACTTTTTTTCTTACTTCCCTGTTTTTTCTTACTTCCCTGTGGCCCAATAAATTATTATGTAGAAATGAAGTTTTAGTTTTCTTGTATTATGAGATGATTCCTGTTTTGCTTCTTAATCACTTTAGACCTGGAAAGTGCTGTTGTGCATCAGGCCAATGTTGACGTAGATCGATCATAAATTATACGCTAAGCTGCAGTTGCTTCTATGTCTGGTTCTCAGGTTTAGCAGAAGCTTGAATAAACTTTCAAAGATTATTGACTTATCTTAAACTTTTCCTCTTAATGAATGAATTCTGGAACAACTACATTTATGTATGTTTTGATGAGGAAAAAGAGGGGTGGAAGAAAAAAAATAGTTTATAATAAGAATACTTGACTAAAAACAAATGGCAGGTTATAGACTTCAAGTTCCAAGTTTACTCATTGCCAATTTATTCAGGTTTGAATGTCCCTACACTTAAAAAAGGGCTAAAGGTCTCTGCAATAGAATGTTCTTGTTCAATTATTTTATTGATATTGCTTTTGTAAAGCTCTGTAAAATGTGTGATGTGAGATGTGTGCTAAATAAAGAAAACAAAATGGTCATCATAACTACATAAGGCATTGAAAGGCATCTACCAATATGCTATTGTGCAAGCAGATCTACACAGATTACTAAAGTGGGCAGCAAAGTGACAGATGAAATTCAATGTTGATAAATGTAAGGTGATGCATTTTGGGTTTAGCAACCCTTATGCTGCCTCTACTATACTATACTATGCTATGCTATGTGACTCTCTGTTGGGAAAAACGTATCTTAGGGGTATAGTGTCAAGAGACTAACAGGCTCATTTACCAAAGGGCACTGCAGGTACGCAGCACTCCTTTCAGACCTTAACGTCGCGCTAACTGATTTACGATCGGTTAGCATCACGTTAACTCTCGCTTTGTGGTGGCTCATGAGTACCGGAAAAGGCACTCCGGCAGCCGTTGCAAACCAATTTACCAGAGGCTGTGTGGCTCTTTGCGTGGGTGATTAGCCCAGAGAGCTTGCACATATACAGTATATAGTTTGAACACCCTATAGCTCTTTAAAGATTTTTTTTGGTTCACCGAATCAATTCTGCTTTCAAAAAAAGTTCATTTAAACAGAGCCTCGGTTATTAATTTCTCTATTACGTAGGGCTGCTGTGACATAGCTTCTCAAGACGTGGTATTTTTTGGCTTATGCCATGATAAATGTCACTGGCCTTTCTAGCTGCTAACACTATATTTGATACATTCAAGGTGTTGATAGATTGAACATTTTTTTTAAGTATCTTTCAAAAAGTGTGTTTTTTAAGACTTCACAGTAAAATATAGAACTTTTCGGATGCTCGGAATCTGAGTGGAAGCAATGAGAAACACTAAAAGATTCCAGGTCATTTGACGTCCTGTGGCCTGGATGAACAGATACACTTGTGGTATGTTTAGGAAAAGCTGGATTTTAATTATTGATGCAGAACATGGTTTTATACAGGCATAGAAACTTGTGGACACTGACTGACTTCTATACACAATAATCACTGACCACATATTGCACTGGGAGTTTGCTTGGCTGAAATGTTTTATTTAAAACAAAATTGCTATTATTTTTGGGACAAACCTTTTCACACAGACTTACCTCCGCCTAAACAGTCAGTTCTGCTATGCCAGAGCAGACATCAGGCTGCCTAAGCCAGCATGGAATTTCTGACAGTCCTTTATTGTGCAAGCAGCTGGCCTTTAACTAGAAGCCTAACGCTTCAGAATGTCTGCTGTGATGTGAGAAAGCAAAATAATCACCTGCCAAGAGTTTCATCTTCATAAAAGGCAAGGTGTAAGATCAGGTTTCAGAATGAGTAGGAGATCTCAGCTTGCCATGACATCAGACTGAACTCGAAGAAATCAACTCCTGTTAACTCTAAAAACAGACCATTCATCTATCTTTCCGACTGACTGGGATGACCCAGTGTTGGCAACAGTAAATTTATTTTTGGGGATTTTTTCACTAACAATGGTAAATTAAGGGAAAGAGACTAGGATATAATATAAAAATGGCTAAAAAAACACTTGTTGGCAAAACCTCTAAGTTCCCAGCCAGATCCAGTTGGCTGGGAGGGAAATTTGTATTTGTTATTTTGTTCACTGAAAAGTATTATGTTAACATGTAAGGTTTCTTTCACTTGACTACCTCCGCCGGCACTAGGAATGTTTTCACACTTGGAATCCCTGAGAAAATGGCACACTAGATGACGGGGAAATGGAGGCAGCACTGTATACGTAAAAGCAACTTGCCAATTTACATGATCTACATGAGCCAAGCTGAATCACTTTTTTTTTTGTGCCATTCCAGATTTCTCCTAAAAAGATTGAAGTGTGTTTTTTTTATATAGTTGATGAATATTTCATATAATATACTCATGTTTTGGGGCATTCCTATTTGAGGCACCACCCGAGACAAGCTGCCTCCATTGCTACTTCCTGTTCCTGCGCTAATTACACCTCTTTTTCTGCCTGAGGAGAGCAGCTAGCTCCACCCTGCCCAATGGACTGTAATACTGATATTACAGGAGCCAAGCAGAGCTAGTGTTAGCCACCTGGCTGAATGTTTATTAACTTTTTTATGTGTATGCGAAAAGCCCCTCATTTTTAGAAACAGTTTCTGACCCAGAAAATGTTTGCTCTTAGTAACACTGGCCAACTGCACAGGACAATTTCAGATATCCTATATATCCTATCCAATTGGTATGTTATTTCCAATGTCTGATATTAAGGTAAAGTTATGAAAAGGGGATGTGTAACACATTGTTATTCTGCAGGCTCTTGCTAACTTTACACTCCCAAAAGACCCGTTACAAGCTTTCTCTGCCTGTTTAGTTACCTTGTAGTATTCAGTGGGAGCACAGGGTAGGGAAAATATTAGAAACTGTTGGTGTGTGAGAAAAAAAAATCCCCACAAGGATATTTGATGATAAAGAACATTTAGTATTCCTCTAACCAGTATATATGGTTTAGGGTACACTGTACATTTAGTTACCTTGCCATCTCATCACAGCAAGAGTTCACTCTTTGCATTGCAAGTGCCAATGAACAGCTGCCATCACACTATAATGCAACCATGTTCCCGATGTTACAAAGCAATAGAAGTGTCTCTGAGCATAACAATCCCTCCTTAAGCATTTAAAACTTACACATACTAGATAATTGTTGGTGGAAATGGCAGACAAGATAATTTGACTGACTATCTGGTTTGTGTACAGGTTCCATTGCATAGTTTATTGATCTATATTATCTGGTTTCTAAATTTGTCATTATGTTTTTTTCTTGGCTGCTTATTTCTCCTGTTTTTAAAAAAATGTCTTTGTGGTTTCTTTGCCCCCCCCCCCTCCCCTTAGAACAGAATAGGCTGCTTGGCTATTGCCAACAGTTGTTCCAAATGACATTTAGCTAATGTTTGTACCCCCATTGCAATGCACAAGAAAGACAAAGCAATTTTTTTATATACATTTTTTTTGTGCGCTTTTTAACCGTACGCTGGGGTTTCCTACAATAGTCCTACATCTCAACCCATGCAATCTGCACCAAAAATGGTGATCACATTGAATTACTGTTCTTTCTATTTCTTCTTCCGTTTTATTCTTCCACTTTTTTGGACCGTATCTCCTTCCACAGTTTTTGAGCTAGAGACATGAAATTTGGTACAGATGTGCGGGGCATATAGGAGAAGTGTGCTATCTTCTAGCTAAGGAATCCACGGAAGCGTTACGGCGTTATCAGCGAATTTCTGGACATTTTTTCCCATAGACTATAATGGTAACAATCCTCAAATGTGGATATTTCAAAACAGTTTGTTTCATGGTCATAAATACAAATGGTGATACCCCCAACCCCCCACACAGACCCAGGTACACCCACCTACTGACCTACCTTTCCATTCCCATGGAAGCTATATTTAAAGGGTAACTAAAGTCCAAAAAACAAATTTAGATTTATCCTCAACAAAAGATAGTTTTATGGTTGTAAACACAAAAAAGACATACCCCCTCAACCAGACCCAAGTACACACACCTACTGATTTACTTATCCATTACTGTGGCAGCCATACTTAAAGGGTAACTAAAGTAAAAAAAAATAATTTTGATTAATAATAAAAAAGGTTTGTTTTTTTTAACCCCCATGTGGCACAGTTACATACACCTACTGACCTACCCCTCCATTACTGTTGCAGCCATACCTAAAGGGTAACTAAAGTCAAAAAAAAAAATTTGACCAATCATAAAGAAAGTTTGTTTTTTTAACCCCCAACCGGACACAGGTACACACACCTACTGATCTACTTATCCATTACTTTTGCAGCCATACCTAAAGGGTAACTAAAGTAAAAAAAAATAATTTAGATTTATTCTCAATAAAAGGTAGTTTTATGGTTGTAAACACAAAAAAGACATACCTCCTCAACCAGACCCAGGTACACACACCTACTGATCTACTTATCCATTAGGGTGGCAGACATATTTAAGGGGTAACTAAAGTCAAAAAAACAAATTTAGATTTATCCTCAATTAAAGATAGTTTTATGGTTGTAAACACAAAAAAGACATACCCCCTCAAACAGACCCAAGTTCACACACCTACAAATCTACTAATTCATTATTGTGGCAGCCATACTTAAAGGGTAACTAAAGTAAAAAAAATAATTTTGATTAATAATAAAAACGGTTTGTTTTTTTAACCCCCATGTGGCACAGTTACATACACCTACTGACCTACCCCTCCATTACTGTTGCAGCCATACCTAAAGGGTAACTAAAGTCAAAAAAACTAATTTTGACCAATCAAAAAAGTTTGTTTTTTTAACTCCAACCGGACACAGGTACACACACCTACTGATCTACTTATCCATTACTGTGGCAGCCATAACTAAAGGGTAACTAAAGTAAAAACTTTTTTGGACCAATCATCAAAAACATACAGAGAGATTCAATAAAATTTCTTATCATTGAAAATGGTGCTAATTTTGCCCTAACCAATCAGATGTTAGCTTTCTGATTGATTGGATCAAAATTAGCACCACTTTGGGCTGGGTACACACAAAAGTTTTTTTTGTCCCAAACAAGCGTTCACTACAAACTCATTTTAAAATCTGCAGCAAACTCATATTCCCTTCCAAAATGCAGCCCTTCAAGCCAAATTCAAAGTTTATACTTAAACTTTCCCTTTCTAGTTTGTTTTTCATCCACATTGCCAATCACCACTGGATTGCCAAATGTTATCCAAATTGTGGTGGTGGGAAGAAATACTTAATGTCCCTTTTTTGGGAATAAAAAATAAATTTTATGTCATGATTTTGAGTTTTAAAAACTTAATCTGCGTGACCCACTAACCTATGGCAAGCCCCTATGACTAGTTGTACACTTGCAGCCTGCTGGTAAACCCTACTTTATAATTAGGTGGCATGTTTATAAAGTAGTAAGAGAGAAATTTTGCTGTTTTATTCAGCGCTATTTATAAAGCGAGAAATGTCTAACTTTTTGCGGCATTTTTTCTTCCACAAATCTATAAGCCATGTTTTTTAACGTTAAACGCGGTGGAATTTTGACAAATTCCGCAGAACAAAATGCCACTTTGGTTCATCTCCAATTACATTACTATGACTGGCATGTATCTCTTTTAATATAACTATAGTGTCCAGGGGGTGTTAAGGTGTCCAAACACTAAGTATGCACCTATCAATGTTCTTGTAACGTACTTCTGAGGTTCGCCCCTTGTCTCACTTGCAATTGCAAAATGAATGGTTCAGGCAGTAAGAACCACTGTCAGGAAAAAATACTATGTAAAAAATGCAGACAAAATGCGGTCTTTATTTATAGATTAGACGTTGGTCTATAGACAATCTAATGTCAGCCTAGTGTATGGCCATAATATTTTAAATATTATTGCTGAAAATGTCAGGGAGAGGTTAGACTATTTTTATAATTACAGCAATGTATGTATGACATTTTTTAAAGTAACATTTACATTGAAAAAAAATTGCCCTGCAGCGGTAATTAATCAACATTAGCATGCATTGATATGTTGCACAGTGAGCTGCTATCTATATATAACATTGCGGGCATGATTGCATCAGGAAAACTGATAGTGACTTTCTGTGCATTGCCTTTAAAATAAACAACAATTAATAAAACATCTGCAGATAAAGTCAGGATACCACTTTCAGCAAATAGCGTTTAATTCAATCTGAATTGTCTTTACAATAACATTATAGTTTAGGCCATGTACATTACGCACCGGAAACCATAGAACCCTCACCTTTCTATCACAGGTGGGCTTGTGCTTTAGCTTGTAATTAAACCTTTGCTTTTTGGCACATGTTTTTTACTGGCCCCCAACTTCCCTTACGTAATTCTTTCCATTACGGAAATGATTTTGTACTTTACCAGCCTTTCTATTCCCTAGTTACCAATATGGGATTTCTACTAATTGTTTAACGCTCAGAAAAAAATATTAGGTACAAAAATCAGATGCCCCAGAATTCATTTGACATCTGCAATTTCTTGTACATCATTTAACACAGTCTTTATTTACAGTTGCTAAATGTGCGATTCAGTGTTAATTACCAAATGGTAAGCAATGGTAATGTGGATAGCACTATCATTGGGTCTTAACCCTTTGTAATAAAGTATATGTTAGGGCTATTTAAAGAAGAGAAACTGATAATATTAGTACAAAATGTGCATATTACACACAGCATATACATACATACCAACATATACATACCTATAAAATAGTGCATTTAGTTTAGATGTGTTTGGATATCATTTCAAGATGGCGCCTTTCTAAAGGCAGCATGGTGAGAACTGTTGAGGTTTTTATTTTAGGGATTAGGTTTAAAACTTGTAGTTTCTCCAGGGGGACTTCTGTAATGTAGAAGATGTCATATCTCAAGGGTTCCATGAAGTCTACAAATGTGATCACCGATCAGATGCCTTTTGCTAGTGAAAGTATCGGTGCTCTCACTGGATGACACCAGACTATGACCATGTCATTGATTTACTGTAAGAATGCACCACACAGCAACAGCTGCATTGTGTCTCACGGATGATGCCCCCATTACTTCAGGTTATCTTCAGTAATAACCCCTGGCTACTGCCCCATTATCATCTGACACTCTGTGAATCCCTGCTGAGAAAGAACTGAAGTCAGCTGTATCAGTCTGCAGGTCTGGTCCGCAGGGGGACAGATAAAGTCTTTAAATAAATACCTGTGGATTTAACCATGTTTTATGGACCAGCTGCTCTGAAGATTCCTTTTTTGCATTTTTTTCAAGAAGCTTGAGTTTCACTAGAACAGGGATAGGAATTCAGAATAATATATATATATTTAAAGGATCTAATCAGCACGCTTTGTAACCAGTTTACTACACGTCTTTGTTAAGTATATCAAGAGTAAAGTATTTGGTATTCTAAAACAAATATTGTGGATTGACACATTTGTGTACATTTGTGTAAATAAGTATGTCACACATTGGCAATACATTATGCCCTTTCTCCATTGAGACTGTTTTATATGATCATTGCTATTGAGGTCTGTGGCACAAAAGTTTTTGTTAGGCAAATAGACTCACAGGGTGTGGCTATCCATAAAAACCACGAAAACATATTACGCTTGCATGAGGTAATTATACAGGCCACAATTTATATTGAGTCATTATTCTTGGGATAAAAAAGGGTAGAAGCTATAAGAGGTGCAAAGGTTTTGCCAATGCTATTAATCTGCAAAAACCAGATTCAGACAACTTTTCACTTGTTTACTGCAGATAGATGGCATTTTAATGGATAGAATAATAGCATGGGCAGAATTTGTCATTGTATTGCATCAACCTCCAAGTCCTCCTTTTTCTATTCACTTAAATAAAATGCACTCTGTCTGAAACAGTAAAAGATGGGGGGCTCGATTACCCTATGAAAGGATGAATGAAGTTACCTATTTAAAAATAAGTGAAGACATCTTGGATATAAAATAATACCTTTTATTGACTAACTAAAATGATTGAAAATGCAAAAATATGGAATTTGTCTTTTGTTAATAGTTCCATATTTTTGCATTTTTAATCAGTTTAGTTAGCCAATAAAAGGTATTATTTTATATCCAAGATGTCTTCACTTTCATCAATGGCTAACATGGTACAATTCTCTACTACCATTTGAAAAAAAGAAGAGACAAGAAAAATTGCTGACTACAATTGACTGATATTTATGTAAACAACAACAAAGTGAAGATAAGGTTGCAATCCCGAGACCTGTATAGCTGCCTTATTCTTTTTAACACTTTATTTCTGTTAAAATGCAGCATGCCAAGTTCCATTGCAGATTTCATCTGAACATGTGTTTATAGAGCAGGGATAGGCCATTCAATTTTCCAGCAGGAAGCATGAGATGCTTGTGAAATAGGTTCAAACTCAATTCTGTTCAAAATTAATTTTTAATTTTACTAAATCTCCTTGTTGGAGCTCAGGTTACGCACTTGCTATCCTACTCCTATCTATCACCCCTAGAGTGATCTATAATAGATACTATTCTCACAATAACTGGCCTACCTGTTATCCCAGGCTCTTCCCTTCTCCTCTGGGGAAACTCCAGGAAGTAGAAAGAGGCTGAGCACATGAGTGCTCTCTCTTTTATACTTTTACACAGAGGCTTCTACTGGCCAAATCCTGCCAGAACAAGGATACTAAAGTGTAACTAGTTTATAGTTCTTTACATTCTCCCCCTGGTAAATTCTTTTCATCCCAGCAAGGAACAACAACAAGAAAAAATACTTACACATTAAATTTAACATCTACTTCTTAACAAACCCTTTTTGGGCAGCACGGTGGCTCAGTGGTTAGCACTGACGCCTTGCAGCGCTGAAGTCCTGAGTTCGATTCCATCTGCATCCTCTGCAAGGAGTTTGTATGTTTTCCCCGTGCTTGCGTGGGTTTCCTCTGGGCACTCCGGTTTGCCCCACAATCATAAAGACATACTGATAGGTTGTATGTGTCAAATAAATGTGCTTCGATTGTAAGCTTTTTGGGGCAGGGCCTGATGTGAATTGAGTTAATAATTGTAAAGTGCTGCAGAATATGTAGCGATATATAAGAAATAAAATACAAAATACAGTAACATGGCTAAAGAGGAAAATACACATTAACATATCCTGCAAAGTAGAGATATAATTAGTAACACAAAGGCATCATATTAACAAGCCTAGCCTGAGCATTAATTAGATTCATCAAAGCATAAGGTGGAGCAGAATAACAATACACTGCATAACAGAGCCTCCCCAAAGTGTCATAAGTGAAGAAAGGGGGAGGTCTCCTAACAGGATCCCCCCTTCCCACATCTCCAGGAATAGGTATAGAAGGTCCATGACCAGAGTCAGCAGGAGTTCTTGGGCTGTCAGCCATATCAGGAATAGGGGACAGTTCATTTTCTATCCTTGGCTGAAAAGGAGAGGTAGCAGCATCTAATCCACTCCTCTGAGGCAAACTACCACTTGCCACAAGTTGCAAAGATAGTCCAGGGCTATCAAGTAGGGATAAAACCCAGTCATGGTCACCAACTTGTCCATCATGACAGTCTGTGTGTACATTGTCAGCATCAGCTGCAGTATCAGGGGTCTCATCAACAGTGGGAACTTTGGGTACTGGGAGCAAATGGTTTCTGTGACAGACTTTAATCCTTCCCTCTGGATAATGGATTTGGTACACATGAATATTAGGTAGCTTACCCACCAGAATTTATGTTTGCGGCATTCTCCTCTGCCAATCGGTAAGTCTCCTTTAAGCTTACTCGAAGATGAGTCACATACTGATAATGCTCTTGACATCCTATCCCTTCAGTGGATATACCCAACTGGATGCCAACTGGGAGTCGAGCCTCTCTCTCGAACATGAGGAAATAGGGAGAAAACCAAGTTGAATCATGACGCTTGGAATTATATGCATAAACCATTGCACCCACATGGTGACTCCAAGATTACCTAGCTATAGCTTGGAGGGTACCCAGCATATCCAAAAGAGTGCGATTAAAGTGTTCCGGAAGTGCATCCCCCTCAGGATGATAGGGAGTAATATGACTTTTTTCAAAATTCAGCAGACATAACACCTCCTTTATCAATCGGCTCTCAAAGTCTCTCTTGGTCTGAGTGAATTCGGTTGGGAAGCCCATAATGTACAAAAACTTCTCCCATAACATTTTTGCTACCATCATAGCTTTCTGATCTTTAGTGGGATAAGTCATTGTCAATGCACAAAAAGTCCATGCATTATAAATCCCTAGGCCCAGCACTTTTTAAATGTTCCATTGGTGCAGCCTTAGTAGGCTACCAGGCTTCCCATCTCCTGCAATAGTTGACCACTGTTTCCCTCATCCTGGGTCAGAAAAAACGTTCCTGCACTAGGCCATATGTTTTTTCAGTTCCTAAATGTCAATCATGTAAACTTCTCAAAACAGCTTTTCTGTAAACTTGGGGAAACACCAATTGCCTCTTCGATGGATGATCATAAAACAGATGAACCCTATAAATGAGCCCATTGAAAACTTTTAATTTATTCCATTCTTTCAGGAAAAAGATACTTTCCTTTAGTATAGTTTTCCTCATATAATTTGGATTCCCTGACATGGCAAATGCCAGGATCTCTTTTTTTGTAACTGTATCATGTCTTGTGTTCTAAATATGGAGTCCTTGTGTGCCCCTAGTCCTGTTGGCGCTATATAAATCCACAATAATAATAATAATACAAAGTAGGAACAGAGTCCTCTTTTCCTCCAAGGGAGTCCACCTGCCGTAACTCAGAGAAAGCTACACAATCTCCCTGCACAGCTGATGTAGCACAAAGAGCAGTCACTGCTGGACCTGGAAGCTCTACCACTCATCTTCTTCCAGCAGAGGAGGTAGACCAGAGCATCTTCAAAGGGCATCTGCCCCTATGTGACGCCAGTATATACGGAACAAGGGCACCCCAGACGCAATAACGGATGACACCCTTGGGCCCTTTCTATGTGACCTGTTTCACTTTTTGGCCCCGCAAATTCCAAATGAGGAATGGTGCCTGGACAGAGCACATAGGGCCCTGTGTAATCGACAACCGGGCGCAACGGGCCCTAGGGATGTAGCGGTTGTACTACTATACAAGTAAAGAGTAACTGATACAGGCATCCAGATCTCAACAATCTTTGAACTACCAAGGAGCCACACTACAGATCTATAGTGACTTATCTCCACTTTTTCCAAACACAGACAACTACGCCCACTAACAGGCATACTATGCACTAACAATATCTCATATTGTTGGGGATTCCCCTTCCGTTGTATAGTCAATTACTCGGAGAAACATCTCTCCTCCAGAACGAGGGAAGAAGCACTAGGACTCCCACCCCTGTTGGAGAACAGAAAGAGAAACTTAAACTCCCTCAATGCCAAGTTAAACATTGGATCCCAAATAGAGATTCCTCACTGTATCAGAGACTGACTGAAATGCCCTTAGGCAATGCCCTTATCAAAGTACCTTTGATATATTCTGTATACTATATTTTCCTATTGTGACAACTTATTATTAGAGATGTCCGAACTTCGCAAAATCCGGTCCGCTTGAAAATTCGAAAATCCGCGAGCGGACCCGTTAAAAGTAAAAATACCCTTGAAATAACGAGATTTTTCGTATTTTCAAAAATTTTCGAAATTACGAGTTTTCACGTATTTTCGAAAATATGTATTTTTCGAAAATACAAGTAATCCTCGTAATTTCGAAAATACGTGTTTTCGAAAATACGAAAAATCCGCGAATCGGAAGTTCGGAAGGCAGAAAATCCGGAAAAATCCGCCGTTCGCGAACGGGATAAATCTGCGGCAGATCCGGGTTCGGATCCGCAAACCGGCCATCCCTACTTATTATGTCTTCTTGCTTATAACTGTTTATTGGCTATGTAAATTATACAATTTCACTTACTTTTACCCCTTCAACCCCCCCCTTTCCTTTTCCTACTTTTTCCTATTCCCCCTCCCGTATGTTGATAGATTAAATTAATACTGTGCTGAATAATCCTATAACTTGTATACTGTGCTACAAATATCCCCCTATGTTCCTATATTTACAACCATTATCTGCTATCTTACATTTGAAGGTTAAAACGTACTGTTTGACAAATTGTATTTTTTTCTTTATCAGGCCCAGTTGGCAATTATTTATATTGTTTAAATTTTATTGTCAGATTGATATATACTTACTAAATGTCCGATGCACATCTGTATTACAACTCTGTAAAGGATACTTCCTCAAACAACTTTACATTATCTGAAACTACATTTTGAAGTAAAATGGTGGTACTCACATATTTATCTGTGCTTGCTTTGTAATAAATTATTATTGTTTAGTGACTGCTCCTAATTCCCCCCACCCACCCTTATTCACTGCCTTCTTGTAGTGTCTGCGACACTTATAAGTTCTGCACAGCCTCACAATGGACACTGCTCTGCTTACAAATCTCCCCCTCCCTCCCCTTTTGTTCTTTTCTCTGCTGAGTTTCTCAAATGTTTTTAGAAAGTGTGATGGAAGGCAGGCAAAAAGGTCAGGCATGGGTCACATATAATATCTGCTTCTGAAGTGACAGTTTTTTCCCTGTAAATGCTGTAAATTCAAATAATGATTTCTCAGAATCTACAGCGCAGATTTAAAATCTGATTAAAAAGTTTTGGAGTAGTGGGGTACACTTTTTCTGCCAATTAATTAGAACCCATACACTCTATGACGCCTGGAGAATAGCTAATTGTTCCTCTAAACAATTTACTGTTTACTCCAATGTTTATCAAATGCACTCCAGACTGGATCACATTCTAGTATCAGCACCAGCCCTGAGAAAAACTCAACATACTGATATCCATCATATCACCTGGTCTGATCATTCACCAATAAATTTCCAAATAAATATGTTAACACCGCAAACTCGCCAATGTCATTGGAGATAAAATGAAACATTGCTTAGATGACCAGAAGTCTTAGAATCTTTAAAAAACACATCACAACTTTACCAATATCAAAATTAAGGTACAGTCAAATCTCTGGGAACCCTTTCGGGAAGCCCATATGGCTGTCCTTAGAGGACACGTAATTCAATGGGGAACCTGCCTTAAATAGAATAATGAAGTGCAATGTGAAGACACTCAAAGGGAACTAAACATTCAGAAAAAAAACCTACTTCTACAAAATCAACTATACCTAGGCTACGAACGGTAATAATACTCAATAATACGAAAGCTAAGACAACAGCACGGTGGCTCAGTGTTTAGCCCTGATGCCTTGCAGCGCTGAGGTCCTGAGTTTAATTCCACACATCTGCAACTGCTAACTCCTATTGCTGACTCTAATCTTAGCCGCAATTCTAAATCCTAACCCTAAAGCCTAACCTTATCTGAACCCTAATATAACTCTAACCCTAAATACTTCCCTAACCCCTATCCTAAAACTAACCTTATCCTAACACTAAACATAAACCCTAACTTAATCATTTATCCTAGGGCAGTGAGGGTATGGTACCTGTACTAGGTCAGAGATGGCAAGGGGTTGCAGTGAGGGTATGGTGCCTGTGGTTGGGCGGGGATGGAAAGGGTGCCTGTGCTTTATAATGAATAATACACCCCTACTACCCCCTTAAGTTATACGGATGTTAGAAATCAAAGAGGATTTGCAATATGCTTGTGAAGGTTCTCATTCATCCAGGTCCTGGTACATCTAACAGCCTGGTGCTAGGGACCTTCTGAATGCTAGGCATGATTGCATTGTGGCTAAGAGGTGTTATAGGAAGGTGTCAAAACAGCATTGTACATGGCAGACAGTTGGTGTCAACCCCCCCCCCCACCACCTCTATTCAGGCTTGGTTTCTTTATGTTCACATAAATGGCCTCCTTGAAACTTGTCTTGAACCAGTCATGTTCCTTTGCCAAACTTTTGACATTACAATCTTGTAGGGGTAGTATTATTCATTATAAAGCACAGGCACCATACCCTCACTACAAGCCCTTGCCACCCCCCAAGCACATACACCATACCCTCACTGCCCCCCCTGCCCCCCCCCCAAGCACAGGCACCATACCCTCTCTGTCCCTCCTTGCCATCACACCCCCAAGCACAGGCATCCTATCCCCACTGCCCCTCTTGCTATCTCTTCCCCAAGCACAAGCACCATCACTACAAGCCCTTGCCACCCCCCCACCCCCCAAGCCCAGCCACCATACCCTCCCTGCCCCCTTGCCATCACCACCCCCCAAGCACAGGCATCATACACTCACTGCCCCCTTGCCATCACCCCCCAAGCACAGGCACTATACCCTCACTGCAACCCCTTGCTATCTCCCCCAAGCACAGGAACCATACCCTTATTGACCCTCCTAGACACCCCCCACCCAAGCACAGGCACTATACCTCCCCAACAGTTTACAGGCAGTTTTGGACAGCAGAGCCAAGCGGAGTAGCAAAACAGTTGTCGAAATTCCTCTCAGGTCATGGGGGTGCGCATCTGAGACAAAGTACTTCAAATTCTGTTTTCTTTGATATTTGCAGCGCCCCCTTAAGTCGCTTTTCTTTTAAACCTTTGCTGGAATGGGCTTTACTACTCCTTTAACCCTTAACCATAACCCTATGCCTTAACCTAACACAAACCCTAAATTCTAACCCTTACCCAAACAAAACCTAATCTCAAACATAATCCTAAATCCCTATCCTAAAACTAACCTTACCCTAACATTAACTAAACTTAATCCTTAACCCTAACCCCTAATCTAACCCTAAACCTTAACCCTAACCTAAACCCTAACCCTTATCCAATAATCCTAACCCCTAATTCTAACCTAACCTTAACACCAACCATAACCCGAATCTTACCCTAACCTTAACCTAACCCTAACCTGAACATAACCCTAACCTCTAAATTAACAAATACATTAAACTAATTAAACTAACCCTAAACCCGAATCTAACCACTAACAGTAACCATAACCCTAACCCCTACTCTAATTTTAACCAAACCCTAAAACTTAACCTAACATTAACCCTACATCCTAACCCCTAACCAAACCCATCACCAAACCAAACCTAACCCTAACCTAATCTTAACCCTAACCCTAAATCCTAACCTTCTTAACCTCAATGTAACTCTAACCAACCCCTAATCCCAATCCTAAAACTATCTTCACCCTAACATTAAACTCTATCTTAATTGTAACCACTAACCCTAACCCAAACAAAACCTAGCCCTAATATAATCTTAATCCTAATGCTAAATCCTAACCCTAAAACCCAACCTTACATTAAGCCTAATATAACTGTAACCAAACTCTAAAGCCTCGTACACACATGCAATCACGAGTCCCGACGTGCGACACACAATGTGTCGGCCGATAATTGGCCCGTGTATGGGTACTTTATCAGCCGAAACACCCGTTCGGTCAGGGATCGTTGCCCTTTGGCTGATAAAGTGGCCATACATGGACTGATTATCGGTCGAAACAAATGTTCGAACACATCGTGCTTCGTGGGTCGGTACCCACGATTGCACATGTGTACGAACCTTAATATAACTCTAACCAAACCCTAATATAACTGTAACCAAACCCTAACCCAAACAAGACACTTCCCTAACCCAAATATATTCCTAACCTTATTCCTTAACCCCAATCTAACCCTAACCTAAACATAATCCTAAAGTCTAAATTAACAATTATCTTAACCGTAAACCTAGCCCTTACCTTAACCATTAACCTGAATCCTAGCTATTCCTTAGCTAGGTAAAAGCACACTTCTCCTATGTGTCCCGCACTCCTGTACCAAATTTCAAATCTCCAGCTAGAAAACTGTGGTAGGAGATACAGTCCAAAAAAGCAGAAGAATAAAACAGAAGAAGAAATAGAATGAGCAGAAATTTGGCTCTTCAAGCCAAATGAATACGTTGGAGACTCCTGCTGGTAACTAATTACACTCTGGTAAGGAAGTAGATGAGGTAGAATAAACCACAGTAGGGTAGATCTGGTTAGGTCACTCACCTTAAACACCAATCCGTCTATTACATCACAGATGGATAATTCATCACCAGGAGTGTTGATAATTGGGAAACGTCTTCCCAGTGTTTGGGAGTCACACACATCACCCATTATTCTGCTTACATTATACAACTTGGAAAACAAGATGGTATCATTTTCCTAGAAAGAATGAAGAAACAAAATAAGCCAAAAGGAGATTCTAGATATTTATCTGTTTTAATTATCATATATAACATGGGGTTTATTTCAATCTCAATCAAATTTGTTATAAAATCCCACAAGCCTGATTAATATCTATGGAAATCTAAAGGAGCAATAGTAATGTATCTGTTGTATTCAATTAGATCAACTGGACTTGAAGTTTAGTCCTGACACGGCTGAGTCCTGACCCGAGGAATTGGCTCTTCTGTGCTGGGGTCGTCGGGTCAGGACTCAGCCGTGTACCTGCATCTTAAGGATAAAGGACATACCTTTGAAGATTGTAATGTTAACATATTGGCAAAGGAACGTGACTGGTTCAAGAGAGGTGTTAAGGAGGCCATTTATGTGAAAATAAAGAAACCAAGCCTAAATAGAGGTGGGGGGGTTCGACACCATCTGTCTGCCATGTACAATGCTGTTTTGACACCTTACTCTGGGCATTCCTATAACACCTCTTAGCCACTATCTAATCACGCCCTTAACACCTGGCTGTGATATGCTAATTGGGATTTTCCAGGGTACATAATTGCCACAGATTCTTGTACAAGTCATTCTGAATTGAGAAAGCCAGTCGGATGACTAGCGAAACGTCTTCAAGAACTAAACTTCAAGTCCAGTTGATCTAATTGAATACAACAGATATACCATGACCTGGATGAATGAGAACCTTCATAAACAGCAATAGTAATGGTCACTCTATGGGATTAAATAGGATCTGTACTGTGTAGCCCTTCCCACAAACAAACCTTATTCTATTGGTCACTAAAATAAACTGTAAATAACTTTACTGCCATCTTGCCACTTAGCATCTAGGACACTGGCATCTGAAAATGCCCATGTCCGTGCTCTTTCACATTATCGCTCTGTCACAATAAAATCGCTTAAATTCTTTCTTGAAAAACTGTATAAGGAGAGATAAAGGATAAAGTTGTCAGCTCAGAGAATAACAATATCCAGCTATTCCTTAGATCATTATATATACATAGATTATCTCTTTTATTACTACTTTGGACATTGATAGCTCTATATGATTCTGATTGTACTAATCCAAAACAATGTGTAACATTATAGGTTCGTTTTACTAATGGGGCTATTTTAATGCTAATACAATGTAATAATATTGTACTATTACTGGTGTTATACATATTAATGAAAATAATGAGGTTAAAAGGCATGTTAAATCTGTTATTACTTTAACCCCCCGACCGTATACATACGTTTGTTGTGTGTATCAGTCACGGGTCGTGGACAGTATCGAATGTCTGTTCGAGCTATCACACTATTTAAAGTGCATCAAAAAATTATCTTAGCATTGTACATGACAAGACAAGAAGTTCCTGTATTACACCTAATTATGTGCTGTTTGTAAAACATGTGACAGTCTTAGCCAATTACAAATTCTTCACATTATTACATTTACTCCCCTCTACATTGAAAGTAATAGCAATCCTGTTTTTGATTGCTAGACAGGAAGTGATGACTGTACATGATAAAATGGATTTGCATATCTTGGAAACTACCCAGCATTCTTAAAGAAATGGCCAGTTTTTCAACCCTATTTCCACTATTAATATATTAATAACATGAGGCTGTGAGGTACCTTCTGTTATAAGAAGCCTCTACTTTGTTTATACTCTTTAACCCAAACCTCACCATCTACTATATAAAGCAGAAATCTTGTATGTATGTGCTCACCACACAGCCACACCCCTGAATGACTCAACATAATGACAACGCCCTCTCAAAGGGCCAACGCCCATGACGTCCAGTTTCAACAACAAAAAGCCTGCACGTCACTTGCAGAGTGTGATTGCCCAATTCAGTAACTCAGATAAAGAGTCCACTTCAGTGACACAACAACAGTGTAATGTATGGCTACACAACTCAGACAACAGCTTCTATAACCGAAGGAACAAGACAATTCCCTTAAGGTCTGTAAGACATTACAATTTACTCCTGGAAGGTTTTAAAATATTAACCCTGGATAGACTATGTTACTATTGGTGATATGAATGACATTTATATACAAATATAAACCCTGGAAAGACTATGTTACTATTGGTGATATGAACCACATTTATATACAAATATAAACCCTGGAAAGATAGATAGATAGATAGATAGATAGATACGGATAGACAGACATAGATACATAGAAATAGATAGATAGATAGATAGATACGGATAGACAGACATAGATACATAATAGATAGATAGATAGATAGATACGGATAGACAGACATAGATACATAGAAATAGATAGATATGATTGAAAGAGAGACAGATACAGATAGATAGATAGATAGAGAGAGAGAGAGAGAGAGAGAGAGAGAGAAATAAAAATACATAGATAGATAGATAGATAGATAGATGGATAGATAGATAGGGAAAGACAGACACAGATACATAGAAATAGATAGATAGATTGAAAGAGAGACAAATAAAGATAGATAGATACAGAGAGAGGGAGAGAGAGAGAAATAGAAATAGATAGATAGATAGTTAGATAGATAGATAGATAGGTAGATAGATACGGATAGACAGACATGGATACATTGATACATAGAAATAGATAGATAGATAGATAGATAGATAGATGGTTATGGATAGACAGACATAGATACATAGAAATTCCTCATTTTATAAACTTAGTATAACTTAAGATTGGTGGTAGTTAATTCTTTTTACTGTGTGATTAGATGGAAAATGTTTTGGCACAGTTAACATGTCCTTTAACACAGACTTAGGTTGTGTTCAGGGGCATAACTACCAGGGGCGCAACCGCAGGGGGGCCTGGGAGCCAATGGGGACCAATCTCCTTATTTTTCCTATAAAAGATATAGCTTCCTCCTAGAAAACCACTGGAAATAAAGCAGGGGTATTGGCCCTATCACACCTTGCAGTGTGTGTGTGTGGGGGGGTGGGGGGGGTGGTAGTTATGCCACTGCTTGCGTTAACCATCTATACCATATATATACTATATACTATCAAATATAAGAAGCTTAAACTTTGGAATTAAATGTTCATTGTGATCAGTGTTTTGGATGCCTCCTACTTCCTTCATCAGGATGCAACCAGATGTGGCAGCAGGAGAGTTGGTTAGGTGTGCTGGGTGTGCTGGCAATTGTGTTGCCAGATCTAGCCCGTCCCCTAGGTGGGGCCTGGACATCATGGTGACATCACAGTGGGGGGTAATGGCAAAGGCGGGGGTTAAGGGTGAAGCTGTGGTCAGAGGTAGAGCTAGGGGCATAACGGGCAGTGCTGCCAGGGCCGGTCTTTGGATGGGATTTCAGCCCTGACTGTGGGACTTTTGTCCCTGCAGTTGGGATAATCCTGCCCAAATAGGGTGGCGACCCAGGGACACCAATTAGTTAGTTCACAATTTCTATTAACTGCAAAAAAAAAAAAATAATCATAACAATAGTAATTTAAAATGCTAGTTCACAAAAAGACAATGAGATGCATAAGCACAGATTGGCATGTTGTATCAACAGCAATATGTCAATATGGAAACATTGTTGGCAGCAAGAAAAAAAATGAGCAGAACTGGTTACAAATTGACTTGTTATTTAATGAAGATAAAGATATAATAAGAATAATTAATAAACATCTCATGTATGTAGTGTGCCTGCAGCAATGTCCCCAGTCAGATATTATTGGCTGAGCAGATTGCTTAGATTTGCCAAGTGACCTTTCTTGGCTCGGCTGCTTGCACTGTGGTAAGAATCTGTATTATGAAATAAAAATGTTCCATCTAAGGCTAAGTGGATAAGCCACGTGCTTGGATATTATTAAATAAAGTACAGGAAAATAAAAGGTTCCAGAATGTATCTTTTTAAATATTGCTACAATACATTAGCCAGTAAGTGTATCCTGTGTTTTCTATTTTATTAGTGCTAATCAGACTGCGGGTGGAGGAATGAGAGCAACAGGGAGTTAAATGCCATATAATATAAGTTTCATTTAGGCAGATACAAGCAGATGCAGTCACCAGTTTAGTTACATTGTTCTGTCGGTATCCCAGAATCCCAGTATTCTGGTATATGTGCTTGCTCACACTAGACACATTTCTGTGCTCTCTTAAGAGCCCATACACATCTTCTATAGAAAGGCCATTGTAGCATTCTTGCTAATGCACTGTTTTTTATTTAATTGTACTGCAGTGCGCATTTCTCTGTTAATGCATACATATTATTTTTATTGATAGAAGATCAGAAATGCAAATGCACAAGAAAATATAAAAGATAAGTAGCAATTTCTTGCATTTTCTAGTGTGAACAAAGTCTTACTGATTCATTTTGGAGTTGTACATTTTTACTCTATTTTCCATTTTATGCAAATATCACAGTGACAGATGTTTAACACTGGAAATCAGCAGATTTATGGTCCTGAGGAGAATGTGAGACACTTTCTGCCAGAGTACAAGAGTTTCCTCAGGCCTATACCTTTTGTTTTATGTAGTAATCTCCTTTATGGCACAATGTCAGAAGCATTTTCTGTAATCTATTACTTGCCAAGTACAGTACTAATCCTATAGGAAACAATTTTTATTTTCTTCTTCCAAATCTACAGTAAATTACTGTATAGAAACTGATTTCTGATGTAGTTCAGCATTGCTTTATTTCTTTATTTACTTACCGCACAAAAATGTTAGTCCAATTGAAGTCTAACAATATACTTTTTGCCTTCAGGATAGAATCACTATTTTACTACCTAAATGCAAGTTGGCATAATAAATAAATGAGTATGTGGTTACACATGGCAATTTAGCTAAAACCCCACACTTGAACACTTGATAAAGGGTGCCTGCCGCTCGGAACATGTTGTGTGCCTTTTGTACAGTTGGTTGAATAAACACAACTATATTCACAGCATAGCCTGTGTCTTTTGGGTTTACCACATCTATTAACTTTACGTCACACTAAACTTTTTGCATTAATTTGCCATTAATAGAGCAGAACCTTCTAATAAAAGAAGGCATCTTGCAGTCTCATGCTATATGAATAGCATTGCCTGCAAAATCTAAGAATCAAGAAGTCATTTCTTACTCCCAGGTTCCCCAGAGTAAGGGGCGGAGATATGCAAAATTCTACTTTATGTCCCTTGGCTTATGTATGTGTTCAGAACCGCCGGCCTAATAACATGCAATATAGCCTATTGTATAGAGCCAATCATCCGACTTGCAGACATGACATGTTTCGATCTTGTTAGATCTTGTCAGTGCAAGATATCATGGCTCTATGGGGTTGGACTTGGGCGCCCAATAGACAAGGCAGCTATATAGCTTAGGGAGAGGGGTCAAAAAGCCCTCCACTGAGCATAAAAATGAAGCTTGTCTTTTATGGTAATTCACTGGTCTTGTGCAGCAGATACACTAAGGGGGCCATTCAACGAGTCCTTATTGCTACATTTAAGCAATAAGACTAGGTACCTAGCAAAAACAGAGCAATTTGGATGCAAAACATGCCTAAATATTTTAAAAGTTGGTAAAATGTTGCTGTTGGAAATGTTGCACAATTACTTGCAAAGTCATGCAATTTTACTGCAAAACCATTTTGTTGTAAGCACTCTTGGTGATGACCCCCTAAAATGTATGGTGTATGCACTTTGTAAGCTTTATATTCACTTGAAAGACTTTTAAAAGAGCGCTTTAATTGGGCTTCTTATGTATAACTACTGCATACAAGCCATTGTTATTTGCTGTCAACATAAAGCTTTTATCCTTCTAAAGATAATTTTGCATAAGTTTCTCTGCACTTGAAGTAAAATCTGCTAAGATAATAATTACAAGTATTCCTGTCTATACGTTTCAATCATGGGATATGGCACAAAAAATACATTTAATTAGTGTGACTTGCACAGCAATACGGTTAACAATATATTATAAACCATGGTGTGAATTGCAGTGACTGTGTAGGAATGTATTGCAGATCTGCAGGGAAGGGAATTCCTGTGATGTAAGAGGACTCCTCCTGATGTCAGGATGTCCCAGGACCTTCCCACAAGCTTTTTCTAGTGGCCTAGAATAGTAAACTCTGATTGGCTTATGTAGATCCATTCACAAATACAGGTTTTAACAGGTATTCAGAAATACAAGCTGGGTATACATAGGCCGATATTTTGGCCCAATTGGCCAGTCAATGGTAAGCTGGTCATGGCAGTCGGCAGAAATAATTGCTACCAATAATTTGAATAGCCTCATCATGCAGTTGGAAAGGCTAAACATCTCTTTACCTTAAAGAGTATCTCCACTCTTAAAAGTAACTTTGTTTTCTTCCCCCCCTCCCACCCAACAACCCAAACAACCCCCAAACTATGATAAACTAGAAAATTCAGTGTAGCTTACAACGATAAAGAACTTTACTGTAGATGGGTAACAAGAGAACTTTATTGATAAAGAAACACGTGTGCTACATGTTTCTGACACTAACAGGGTTATTCAATAACAGTTCTTATCGTTTAAAATGGTGCTAATTTTGCCCCAACCAATCAGATGTAAGCTTTCAAATGTTAAATGAGATCTGATTGGTTGAGGCAAAATTAGCACCATTTTAAATGATAAGAACTTTTATTGAATAACCCTGTAAGCCTTTTCTCAACCCCCCAAAATATTTATTTTTAGAATCTACAGCAATGTAATAGCCAGTTGTTTCTATATACTTTTTTACATAATTTTTTGTAGAAATGAAAAATTTTTGCAGATTTTTAAATTAATATTTGCCCTTTTAAGAAATGTAGGAAGAAGAGGATAAAATCCGTGCAAGATTTGTGCAAATAAAACTCAACACAAGTAAAGAGATTTACCCACTCTTGGTCAATCTCCCTTATGAGATTCACCAGCAAATGTGCAGACTGTGACTATTTAAAGTTTCATAGTTGCCAAGAGTCCCGGATTTTAGGCAGCAGTCCCGCTATCTTAAAGTCCCGGGAAAAGTCCCGAGATCTGGGCAAACTGGAACAGTGCCTGAGTATAAAATGATCCTGCTAACTTGTCCAGTGCGAAACAGTGTCGGTACTTACTCTCTTCCTGCTCAGCTGCCCTCTATGTGCGGTATAAACCTATGGAGGGTGGGTAGACGCTCTACGGATGGGGAATGTCAGACCATGTGACTGCACTAACATTACCATATGAGGTAAGGGGGGTTGATATTCCTACACAATGGGGCTCTCCATGGATCTGGCTCATTACCATAGCTGGTGGGTACAGGCTGATTGGGAGAAAACTGAACAGGCTGGAGATGCTTTGTAATAGGAGCATCCAGGCAGTGTGTGGGAGAATGCAGAACATCTTCATCAGCCTGCCTCATCCACTGTCACACCACACTGACACACAATAGACACAATACACTCACAATTACACACACAGACACACAATAGACACAATACACACATGGGTACAAATACATACACCCAAATACACACACCAACACACAATACATACACACATAGAGATACATACACGCAGACACACAATACACACACATGGATAAATATACATACACACAAATGGATAGAAATACACTCACATACATACACATACATGTATACACACATGGTTAGAAATACTCATACATACTGTACACACACATACAGCATACACATAGACATGCATGTATACACAGACACAAATACTCACACACACATACATCTGTTCTCACTGTGTGGGACCTTTACTGTTTGTTCTTACTATATAGGACCTTTACTGCCTGTTCTCACTGTATGGGACTTTACTGTTTGCTCTCATTGTATGGGACTTTTACTGATTGTGCTCTCTGTATGGGACCTTTACTGTCTGTTCTCACTCTATGGGACATTTACTGTCTATTCTCACTGTATGGGACCTTTACCGTCTGTTCTCACTGTATGGGACTTTTACTTTCTGTTCTCACTGCATGGGACCTTTACTGTCTGTTCTCACTGTGTGGGACCTTTACAGTTTGTTCTTACTATATAGGACCTTTACTGCCTGTTCTCACTGTATGGGACTTTACTGTTTGCTCTCATTGTATGGGACTTTTACTGTCTGTTCTCTCTGTATGGGACCTTTACTGTCTGTTCTCACTCTATGGGACCTTTACAGTCTGTTTTCACTGTATGGGAGCTTTACTATCTATTCTCACTGTATGAGACCTTTACTGTCTGTCCTCACTGTATGGGACCTTTTCTGTCTGTTCTCACTGTATGGGACCTTTACTGTCTGTACTCACTGTGTAGGGCCCTTACCGTCTGTTCTCACTGTATGGGACTTTTACTTTCTGTTTTCACTGCATGGGACCTTTACTGTCTGTTCTCACTGTGTGGGACCTTTACTGTCTGTTCTTACTATATAGGACCTTTACTGTCTGATCTCATTTTATGGGACCTTTTCTGTCTGTTCTCACTGTATGGGACCTTTACAATCTTTTCTCACTGAATCGGATCTTTACTGTCTGTTCTCACTGTATGGGACCTTTACAGTCTGTTATCACTGTATGGGACCTTTACTGTCTGTTCCTATTTTATCTGTAGAAAACCAGTACCTGTGCTTACTAATCTCATTGTGTGATTACCATTTGCGTCAAGATAAAAAAAGAATTGAGTTATTGGCATTGTTTAAATGGGCGTGGATTAAAGCGGAGTGGTTTGTTGTGGGCATGGCAAAATGCATTTTGCGTTTGTGTGGGACTTTGAAAAGGTGTGCCTAGAATTTTTTTTAGAAATGTTGGTAATTATGTTAAAGCTAGATATTGGCTGGCAATTAAATAATTATGTAATAATAATTATAAGTTGCTGGTGAATTGCTGCCCCAAGCAAGGGGTTAAAGTCACACTAACTGATAATTAACCCCTGTTTCCAGTGCTGCATCACTTGGAAAATAGGGATGAACATGTGAAAATAGCTGTGGATGTAAAGAGAAGATCTACAGGGAAGAAAATTCAGCCCCCCCCCCAAAAAGCCACTGTTGGAAGTAGTAGGATGACAGTAGCCATAATTAAACTATACCTTGACCTACATAACAACATTAATCTATTGTCGTAGCACAAATAGAGGAATTTAGAGAGAAGTTCCCAGTCTGGTCTAGCTATTTGCTGGCAATGGCACAATAAAATAACTTTTGGCAGCTGCACAGGTGACTATTGTGAAACCCGCACAGGGTGATCAGTAACATGATGGATGTATCTTTAAAATCCACAACACTAATTCTACAGGTCTTTTTATATATTAATGAGTCATTGTGATGTATTTTCCAAATATTTCTGATCAATTGCCCATAATCAAGTCGAGCAGCTGTTTGGGAAATTTTTTTATTTGTAAATTTGGCTTGAATCTGTAAAAGTTCCAAAACTCAGTTCAACAGATGGTTTTGTAACTTGTATTGCCGTGATGTATTAATAAGGTGTCTACAGTAGAATTATTTTTTGTATAGTCCTACCTCCAACTGTTTTCATTAAAATATACCACATTTTCTGCTTTTCATTTAAAAAGAAAAGAAACACAGCCACAATGCCTCCCCCCCCCCAAAAAATACATTTTTTTAAAATTTATGGATAAGATGTTATTACAAATAAGTATATGTTCCTCTGACAGTTTAAAGGAGCATAATACTATTTTAGAATATGTACTTGTGGTCATGGCAAGCATCAAAAATCAGAGGATCGCACTCCAATCAATTTAAAGTCTTTATTGTGAACCACACATCACAAACACAACGTTTCGGGGGAATAATGTGCCCCCTTCTTCAGGTGATACAAGTGCAACTGTGTAGAGGGATTAAATAGGGTATTACCTCCTAAGACCCAACCTCTACGTGGGAGGAGTCAGGAGTGAATAAAACAGTAATATCAAAATCTCAATAAATATGAAAGTCTCAATGATTATAAATAAATGATACATACCAATTGATTATATCATGTACCTATTAATACAAAGGTTATACTGTGTCCATCAGAATAAAAATCGTGTTAAAAAGCTGATATTGTTGGCACTTTTCTAACAATTTTTAGAGATAACAGTATTATTTAATCTACACAATATCAGCTTTTTAAGAAGATTTTTATTCTGATGTTGTTAATAAAAAAATATACACATAGGGGGTATGTTCATTGTAAACTTTGTTTTTTTAATTGCCCATTAGTGGAAACTATAATTCATCCCAACTATCTCTGTACTGTTTTCTTTGTTGATCTGCCCAATATTTCATTAGATACCCAATCTGAAACATCTTACGTTTTAGCATTTCTGTAAGCAGAATGGTTTGACAGTTGGTGTGCTGTATGCCGTTGATATGTGGGAAATTAATTAGGTCAGTGGTCAGAGCCTGAACAAAAAAAGTATTGTATTCAAGGCATGCAGCAACACACACACCTCAGAGTAAGTGCTACTTACATGTATTTATTTATAGATTAAGATGACGCAAAGTCATTTTTTTCAGTATACAGTACATACACTTTAATGGTGTTTAGATACACTGTTTGCCTTGAAATTACAAGATTATTATACAGTTAATTTAGTTCTCATAATATATTTGTACTATACACATATACACAGCAATTAGCCACTAATTGGTATTTATAATAATCATAAATTCTCTGTGTGTTTCCTTTACAAGGAATGAATCTGCTTTAATTCTAGGAATGAATAAACATGGTTTTTGTTCACCTGCGGGCGTGGGTTTATTCTCACTGGAAGGCCTGCAGGGTGAAAATTTACTTGCTGAATATTCTACCACCTAGACTACGATGTGGCACAGACAGAATCCAAGAGTAACTATCCAGAACTTGCCCACTCTTTTTATTTTCGGTACTGTACTTCAGAGTTTACAGACTGCTGTACATACTGCAAATCCTTTTTGCAGCTAAATCCCCCTTTCATAGGAATTCACTATTAGTGTAAATAAACTTTTTTTTAAAATTAATTTAAAAAACAAAATAGCCAAAAGAAACAAAAGGTAGATTGTGTCATTATTGTATGTATTTTAAGGAGAATAAAACACAAAATAATGCCCCCCTCCTGAAAGCTAAACTTACCTTAATGGTATCCTCGTTGCTCATTCCATTCTGGTCCTGTCCAGTTTCACATGGCAGGTTTTTCAACCAATGGGAGGATACACTCTGCAAGAAGGAAAGGGGATTACTTTGGGATTTCGTTCCCCTTGAATTTGTAATACACCATTAATCCCATTATTGATGATTGTGAATTATGATAAGTAATCTATAATCTATAACATAAATGTGTGGTTTCATTGCAATGCAATGGCCTTTTCCATAAATTAAATGAATTTAGTTGCATTACATTCTTTGCAATGACTTTGCTACTGATACTACAGACTTTTTTTTTAAAATCATAAAATAAAATGTACTCCTGCTTGTTGATTGTTTGTTTCACAGAGGGGCATCATGAATATTTATGGATCTTTGTAATATGTTCTTTATTAAGATGCTTAATAATCACAATGTATCTTCACCCATTTTGTTGTAAATTGCTGATTTTTCTTTTAAGTTCTTAATATATTTTACAACACCCCCGAGTCTGTTTATAGAAAACCCCTTTGAATGTTTATTTATCAAAAACAAGTTATTCATATTCTTTGGAATGCTAAATCAATTATGTCCAATTAATTCCCAGATTGGACATATGGAAGGTGGTCACCAGGGAATGGGAAAATAATTGCTTGGTTGTGTTTGAGCCAGTCCAGCTGTGTGATGTACAAGGAGGATTTTGCTGAAAATAACTAGGAATAATTTCCCGACACGCCTATGAGTTTTTTTCCATGGCAGCCGCTTGTTAAGAAACCTAGAAAGCTGTTGCTTGAAACTCTACAAGTTGATTAGGAGCAATAACACAATAGGATACTTAATCCAAAAAAGGGAAGAAACCTTGAGACTTTTTGTTAAAATGCCACATTGAATTATATGGTAAGTATAGCTCTATATTTTTGAAATTACTTTACAGATAAGCAAAGCAAAGACACTAACTGAAAAAGTCCCAGGTGGGCTGGTGCAAACTGAACTATTGGCCCAAACTATTAGATACACCGATCCACTAGTGATTGCACAGTACTTTTTCTACCTCATTCTATTGCTATGTACTATGTGATGCTCTGATCATTATGTATGAACTATGTCCTTGTATATGTATGCTTTCTAGCATAGCACCTTACTTAGTTTAGCACTAGTCACCTAAATTACTGTGTATGGGCCACTTAAACTTTGTTTTTAATTTTACATATCCCTATCACAATAAAGGATTTTTATATATGTTAATGAGTGCATCTGAAGCTTTCTTCTCTCTATAATGGACTATACAGATAAGGTTTTCAGACATAAAATCCTAATTTTTAAGTAAACCAACTCAATTCTTAACGGCTTACCAGTGAGCTTTGTTCCAATTTCAAATTTTCAGAAATTCCCCTCCAAAATGGAAACATTTTAAAACAGACATATATTTGTATATACTATGATAGTATCTATACATTATAAGCAAAAGGGTATTAGTATACATTACTGCATTACTGTGATGACATGAATGAGTCAATGTCTTCTGTTACAGATGTTTCTGATTCAGCTAATTTGGTGGGCTCTTCGTTTTACTACAGGGAGAGAGGTACCACTGATACAGGATTGGAGGCACAAATGAGGAAAGCCCAATACAAGCAAAGATCAATCAAAGGGTTCTACTAAAATGGAGGGTGAGAATCAAGTAATATTTATTATATGATCTTGAATACATAAACTGGTTAGTCCAAGGCCGAATGGATTTAACAGATTATAAGCTCTGTTGTGTATTCCTGACGACGGCCTAAACCAATATCTCTAAACCAATATCGTGACTGCAAACTCTGTCCCGTTCTGCATTGGAAGTCCTGAAACCAAAGTTCCGTCTGGATCCATTTGTAACCTATCGGAACTTTTGGATCAAGGACATTTTCTTTTTTTAATAACACTCGAAAGCACAGAGCTGCTTTGTGGGTTACCGAATATACAAGGCTTCTTTCGGTAACCTCGAGAATAGACTTGCATTTTCAGTAACCCTTGAAAGTATACATGTGGCGTATACATACGGCTGGAAAAAGGAAATTGGATTATACATTTTGTGATTTTACATTTCCTACAGTAGGTGCCTGAGCCATCTACAGTAAGTTACAATGCTTAATTTACCCTTAGTTTATGCTTGTGAAGGTTCTCATTCATCCAACAACAGATATACCCTTAGTTTACTAATTTTTCCCCATTGACTTCCAATTTCAACTAGAATTTTCAGAATTGCAAAAATTTGAAAAAGGAACGAAACTTGCCGGTTTTGAACATCTCTATAAGTCAAATATTTCAATAA
>JAACNH010001366.1:5234-81482 GCA_019447015.1 Hymenochirus boettgeri | reverse complement strand
GATGTGCTCTTCGTTGTGACTTCTTACTGTGCTTCTTCGTGTGCTTATTAATTTGTTATTCGTTGTGTCTTCATGTGATTATTATGTGAATTATTATTGTGCTTCTTCCTGTGATTCTCGTGTGCTTTCTTGCTGTGTTACTTAGTGTGCACTTATTCGTGTGCTTCCTTACTGTGCTTCTTCGTTGTTCTTCCTGTGCTTTTCCTGGTGCTTATTCCCTAGTGCTTCTCGTGTGCTTCTTCGCTTTGCTTCTTCGTGTGCTTCTTCGTGGTGCTTCTTCCTGTGCTTCTCTTCTTGTGCTTCTTCCTTTGGCTTCTTCCCCTGTGCTCTTCGTGTGCTTCTTCTTCGTGTGCTTCTTCCTGTGCTTCTTCGTGTGCTTTCTTCGTGTGCTTCTTCCTGTTTGCTTCTTCGTTGTGCTTCTTGGCTGTGCTTCTTCTGTGCTTCTTCGGGGTCTTCTTCCTCGTGCTTCTTCTTGATTGCTTCTTCGTGTGTTCTCCTGCCTTCCTTACCGCTGTGCTTTTCTTGTGCTTCTTCAGTGTGCTTCTTCGTGTGCTTCTTCATGTGCTTCTTCGTGTGCTTCTTCCTGTGCTTCTTCCTGCTGCTTCTTCCGTGGCTTCTTCGTGGTGCTTCATTGTTCCTTCTCCGGTGCTTCTTCGTGTGCTTCTTGTGTGCTTCTCCGTGTGCGTTCTTCCGTGTGCTTCATTCGTGTCTTCTTCCTGTGCTTCTTCGTGTGCTTCTTCGTGTGATTCTTCGGTGATTATTGTGTGCTTCTTCGTGTGCTAGTAGGTGAGTGCTTTTTAAGTGTGCTTATTCGTGTGATGATTACTGTGATCTTACTGTGCTTCTTCCTGTGCTCCTTCGTGTGCTTCTTAGTGTGCTATCTTCCTGTTGCTTCTTCGTGTGCTTCTTCGTGTGCTTCTTCCTGTGCTTCTTCGTGTGCTTCTTCGTGTGCTCTTCGGTGCTTCTTTTCCTGTGCTTCTTCGTGTGCTCTTCCTGTGCTTCTTCGTGTGCTTCTTCCTGTGCTTCTTCCTGGCTTCTTCGTGTGCTTCTTCGTGTGCTTCTGCTGTTCTTCCTCCGTGTGCTTCTATCGTCTGCTTCGTCGTGCTTCTTCCTGTGCTCTTCGTGTGCTTCTTCGTGGTGCTTCTTCGTTGTGCTTCTCCGTGTTGCTTCTTCGTGTGCTTCTCGTGCGTCTCCCTGGTGCTTCTCGTGTGCTTCTTTCGTGTCTTCTTCCTGTGCTTTTCGTGTGCTGTCTTCGTGTGCTTCTTGCTGTGGCTTCTTCCTGTGCTTCTTCGTGTGCTTCTTCGTGTGCTTCTTGCTGTTCTTCTCTGCTTGGGCTTCTTCCTGTGCGTCTTCGTGTGCTTCTTGCTGTGCTTCTTCCTGTGTGTTTCCTGTGCTTGTTCGTGTGCTTCTTCGTTGGCTTCGGCGGTGCTTCCTTGCGGGTGCTTCTCCTGTGCTTCTTCCTGTGCTGCGTCGTGTGCTTCTTCCTGTGCTTCTTCCTGTGCTTCTTGCTGTGCTTCTTGCTGTGCTTCTCGCTGTGCTTCTCCTGTGCTTCTTCCGTGTGCTCTTGCTGTGCTTCTTGGACTGGGCTTCTTCCTGTGCTTCTTCCCTGTGCTTCTTTGTTTTTTTTTCGTGTGCTTGTCCTGTGCTTCTTCGTGGCCGTCTTCCTGTGCTTCCTTTCTGTGCTTCTCCCTGTGCATTTCTTCCTGTGCTTGATTTTGACGTGATTAGGGTTATGTGATTATTAGTGTGATTATTAATGTGATTATTATTGTGATTATTATGTGATATTATGTGATTATTAGTGTGATTATTCCTGTGAGTTTAATGTTATTATTAGTGTGATTATTAATGTGATTATTAGTGTATTAATTAATGTGATTATTAATGTGATTATTAGTGTGATTATTGATGTGATTATTGATGTGATTATTCGTGTGATTATTAAGGTAATTATTAGTGTGATTATTAATGTGATATTTCATGGGATTATTAGTGATTTTATGTGATTATTTCTTGTGATTATTAATTGATTATTAGTTTGATTATAATGTGATTATTAGTGATTTATTAATGTGATTATTATTGATTATTAATGCAATTCTTTATTAGTGTGATTATTATGTGATTATTAATGCCATTCCTTTATTGTGTTGATTTTACTGTGATTATTAAGGCAATTCTTTATTTAGGTGATTATTAAATGTGATTATTAATGCAATCTTTCTTAGTTTGATTATTAATGTGATTATTAATGCAATTCTTTATTAGTTGTATTAGTAAATGGATTATTAATGCAATTCTTTATGGTGTGATTATTAATGTGATTATTAATGCAATTCTTTATTAGTGTGATCATTAATGTGATTATTAATGCAATTCTTTATTAGTCGTGCTCATTATGTGATTATTAAGTGATTATTAATCAATCTTGTATTATTGTGATTATTAATGTGAGTTATTTAAGCATTCTTTATTAGTGTGATTATTAATGTGATTATGAATGTTCAATTCTTTATTAGTGTGATATTAATGTGATTATTATGTGATTAATTAATGCAATTCTTTATAATGTGATTATTAATGTGATTATTAATATGATTATTAAGTGTGATTATTAATGTTATTATTAATGCAATTCTTTATTAATGTGATTATTAATGCAAATTCTTTATTAGTGTGATAATTGTGAATTATTAATGCAATTCTTTATTAGTGTGATTAATTAAAGTGATTATGTGATTATTAATGCAATTCTTTCTTAATGTGATTATTAATGTGATTATTATGCAATTCTTTATAATGTGAATTTTTATGTGATTAATTAAATGCAATTCTTATTAATGTGATTATTATATGATTACTAGTGTGATTATTAGTATATTATTAATGTGATTATTAATGCAATTCTTTATTAATGGATTATTAAGCAATTCCTTTATTAATGTGATTATTAATGTATTTTTAATGGCAATTCTTTATAATGTGATTATTAATGCATTCTTTATTAATGTGATCATTAATATGATTATTAGTGTGATAATTAATGTTGATTATTATGCAATTCTTTATTAATGTTATTATTAATGCAATTCTTATTAATGTGATTAATGTGATTATTAATAGCAAACTTTATTAGTGTGATATTAATGTGATTATTATGCAATTCTTTATATAGTGTGATTATTATGTGATTATTAATGCATTCTATATTAGCGTGATTATTAATGCAATTCTTTATTAGTGTGATTATTAATGTGACTATTAATGCAATTCTTTATTAGCGTGATTATTAATGTGATTATTAATGCAATTCTTTATTAGTGTGATTATTAATGTGATTTTTAATGCAATGCTTTATTAGCGTGATTATTAATGCAATTCTTTATTCTTTATTAGTGTGATTATTAATGCAATTCTTTATTAGTGTGATTCTTAATGCATCCTTTATTAGTGTGATTGGGAAGGGGTGGGTGGGGTGGGGTGGTGGGGGGGAGGGGTGAGGGGTGGGGGGGGGGGGGGGGGGGGGGGGGGGGGGGGGGGGGGGAAGGGGGTGGGGGGGGGGGGGGGGGGGGGGGGGGGTGGGGGGGGGGGGGGGGGGAGGGGGGGGGGGAGGGGAGGGGGGGGGGGGGGGGGGGGGGGGGGGGGGGGTGGGGGGGGAGGGGGGGGGGGGGTGGGGGGGGGGGGGGGGGGGGGGGGGGGGGGGGGGGGGGGGGGTGGGGGGGGGGGGGGGGGGGGGGGGGAGGGGGGGGTGGGGGGGGGGGGGGGTGGGGGGGGGGGGGGGGGGGGGGGGGGGGGGTTGGGGGGTTGGGGGGGGGGGGGGGGGGGGGGGGGGTTTTAGAGGTTTTTTTTTTGTTTTGTGTGTTTGTTTTGTGGTTTGGTTTTTTTTTTTTTTTTTTTTTTGAGGGAGTGGGAGGGGGTTGTGGTTGTGTTTTTTGTTTTTTCTTTCCTCTGCTTTCTTTCTTCCTCTTTCTTTGTGCTCTTCCTGCCCTTCTTTCCTCGTTTGCTTCTTCCTTTGCTTCTTCCTTCCCTTCTTCTTCTGTTTCTTCTCCTGCCCTTCTTTCTTCCTTTTCTTCTTCCTTTTCTTCTCTTTCTTAATGTGATATTAGTGTGATAATTAAATGTGATTTATTACTGTGACATCTTTATTAGTGTGATTATTACATTCTTTCTTTAATGTGATTATTCATGCAATTCTTTATTATGTGATTCTTACTGGTGGGAGGTATAGTGCAATTCTTTTAGTGTGATTATTAACTGATTTTAATGCAATTCTTATTAGTTGTGATTATTATATGATTATTATGCAATTCTTTATTAGTGTATTATGAATGCCATTCTTTATTAATGTGTTATTCAATGCAATTCTTTATAGCGTGATTATTAATGTGATTTTAATGCAATTTCTTTATTAGTGTGATTAGTATGATTATTAATGCAATTCTTTTATTAGTTGATTATTAATGTATTATTAATGCAATTCTTATTAGGGTGATTATTAATAGATTTATTAATGCAATTCTTTATTATGTGATTATTAATGTGATTATTAATGCAATTCTTTATTAAGTGTTATTATTAATATGATTTTAATGTCAATTCTTTACTAGTGTGATTATTATATGATTATTAATGCAATTCTTTATTAGTTGTGATTATTAATACAATTCTTTATTAGTGTGATTAATGCAATTCTTATTAGTGTGATTAGTATTATGATTATTAATGCATTCTTTATAGTGTGATTATTAATGTGATTCTTCCTGCAATTCTTATTAGTGTGATATTATGTGATTATTAATGCAGTCTTTATAGTTTGTGATTAGTTAATATGAATTATTAATGCAATTCTTTATTAGTGTGATTATTAATATGATTATTAATGCAATTCTTTATTAGTGTGATTATTAATGCAATTCTTTATTAGTGTGATTATTAATGCAATTCTTTATTAATGTGATTATTAATGCAATTCTTTAATGTGATTAATGCAATTCTTTATAGTGTGATTATTAATGCAATTCTTTACTAGTGTGATTATTAATATGATTATTACGATTGCAATATTCGTGTGATTATTAGTGTGATTATAGTGTGATTATTCAGTGTGATTATTCGTGGCTATTAGTGTGATTTTTCAAATGTGATTATTAGTGTGATTATTCATATGTGACTTTTTAATGTGATTCTTCCTGGTGCTTCTTCGTTTGCTTCTCTCGTGTGCTTCTTCGTGCTTCTTCCTGGCTTCTTCGTAGTGCTTATCCCTGTGCTTCTTCCTGTGCTTCTTCCTGTGCTTCTTCATGGCTTCTATCGTTGCTTCTTCGTGTGCTTCTTCCTGTGCTCTCGTGGCTTCTTCCTGTGCTTCTCTTGTGCTCTTCCGTGCTTCTTTCCTGTGCTGCTTCTTGTGCCCCCTTTTCCGTGGCTTCTTCCTAGTGCTTCTTCGTGTGCTTCTCCTGTGCTCTTCTGTGCTTCTATCGTGTGCTTCTGCCTGTGCTTCTTCCTGGGCTTCTTCGTGTGCTTCTGCCCGTGGGTGCTTCTTCCTGTGCTTCTTCTGTCTTCTGCGTGTGCTTCTTCGTGTGCTTCTCCGTTGCTTCTCCTGTGCTCTTCGTGGTGCTTCCTCTCGTGTGCCTTCTTCGTGTGCTTCTTCCTGTGCTTCGTCGTGTGCTTCTGCCTGTGCTTTCTTACTGGGCTTCTTCGTGTGCTTCTTCTGTGCTTCTTCGTTTGCTTCTTCCTGTGCTTCTTCCTGTGCTTCTTCGTGGTGCTTCTTCGTGTGCTTCTTGCTGTGCTTCTTCCCTGTGCTTCTTCGTGTGGCTTCTGCGTGTGCTTCTTCTGTGCTGTTCTTCCTGTGCTTCTTCCTGTGCTTCTTCGTGGCTTCTTCGTGGCTTCTTCCTGTGCTTCTCCTGGGGCTTCTGCTGTGCTGCTTCTGTGCTTCTTGCTGTGCTTCTCCTTTCCTTCTTCGTTCGTGTTCTTTTGCTGTCCTTGTTCCTGTGTTGTTCCTGTTGCGGGTTCGTGTCTTCTTCTGGTGCTTTTGTGGCTTCTCCTGTGCTTGTTCCTCGTGCTTGTTCTGTGCTTCGCGTGTGCTTCTTGCTGTGCTTCTTTCCTGTGCTGCTTCCTGTGCTTCTTCGTGTGCTTCTTCGGTGCTTTTGCTGTGCTTCTTCGTGTGCTTCTTCCTGTGCTTCTTCGTGTGCTTCTTCCTGTGCCTTCTTTCGTGTGCTTCTTCGTTTGCTTCCTTTCCTGGTGCTTCTCCTTGTGCTTCTTCGTGTGCTTCTTCCTTGCTTCTTCGTGGCTTCTCCTGTGCTTCTGCGTGTGCTTCTTCCTGTGCTTCTTCCTGCCCTTCTTTTTCGTGTGCTTCTCTCCTCCTGCCTTCTTCTGCCCTTCTTTTTCTTTCGTGTGCTTCTTCCTGTGCTTCTTCACTGCCCTTCTTTCCTTCGTGTGCTTCTCCTGTGCTTCTTCCTGTGCTTCTTCCTGTGCTTCTTCCGTGCTTCTGCGTGTGCTTCTTCCTCGTGCTTCTTCCTGTGCTTCTTGCTGTGCTTCTTGCTGTTCTTTCTTGCTGTGACTTCTCCCTGTGCTTCGTCGTGTGCTTCTTGCTGTGCTTCTTGCTGTGCTTCTTCTGTGCTCGTCCCTGTGCTTCTTCGTGTCTTCTTCCTGTGCTTTTCTTGGCTTCTTCCTGGTGCTTCTTGCTGTGCTTCTTCCTGGCTTCTTCCCTGTGCTTGCTTCTTTGCTGTGCTTCTTCCTGTGCTTCTTCGTGTGCTTCTTCCTGTTGCTTCTTCGTGTGCTTCTTGCTGTGGGCGTCTTCCTGTGCGTTCTTCGTGTGCTCTTCCTTGCTTTCTTCCTGTGCTTCTCGTGTGATTCTTCCTGTGCTTCTTCCTGTGCTTCTTCCTGTGCTCTTCTTCCTGTGCTTCTTCGTGTGCCTTCTTGCTGTGCTTCTTGCTGTGCTTCTCTGTGCTTCTGCCTGTCCTTCGTTCGCTGTGCTTACTTCCTGTGCTTCTTCCTGGTGCTGCTTCGTGCTTCTTACTGTGCTTCTTCGGTGCTTCTTCCTGTGGCTTCTTCTGTGCTTCTCCTGTGCTTCTTCGTGCTTCTTCCTGTTGCGTCTTCCTGTGCTTCTTCCTGCATTCTTTCTCTTCGTGTGCGTCTTCCTGTGCTGCTTCCTGCCCTTTCTTTTTCTTTGCTCTTCCTGGCTTCTTCACGCCCTTTCTTTCTTCTGTGCTTCTTCCTGTGCCACTTCTTCCTGACACTTCATTTACGTCCGTGTGTTCTTCTGTGCTTCTTCCTGCCCTTTCTTTCTTCGTGTGCTTCTTCCTGTGCTTCTGCATGCCTTCTTTCTTCGTGTGCTTCTTCTGTGCCTTCTATTCCTGCCCTTCTTCTGAGTGGGTGCTCCTTACTTAGTGCGTCTTCCTGCCCCTTCTTTCTTCGTGTGATCACTTACTGTGATTATTAATTGTGATATTAATACAATCTTTTTATTAGTGTGATTATTAATGTGATTATTAATGCAATCTTTATTAGTGTGATTATTAATGTGAAATTATGAAATGCAATTCTTTATTAGTGTGATCATTAAATGTGATTATTAATGTGATTATTAATTCAATTCTTTATTAATGTTGATTATTAATGTGATTATTAATATGAGTATTAGTGTGATTATTAAATGTGATGTATTAATGCAATTCTTATTAATGTGATTATTAATGGCAAATATCTTTATTAGTGTGGATAATTGTGGAATTATTAATCAATTCTTTATTAGTGTGATTATTAAGTATTATTGTGATTAATTATGCATTCTTTAATTAATGTGATTATTGAATGTGATTATTAATGCAATTCTTTATTAATGTGAATTTTTTATGTGATTATTAATGCATTCTTTATTAATGTTATTATTAATTGATTATTGTGTGATATATTAGTAAGATTTTAATGTGTTATTAATGCAAATTCTTTATTAAGGTGGATTATAATGCAATCTTTATTAATGTGATTATTATGTAATTTTTTAATGCAATTCTTTATATGTGATTATTAATGCAATTCTTTATTAATGTTGATCATTAATTGAAAAAAAAAAATTAGTAGTGTGATAATAATTGATTATTTATCGCAATTCTTTATTAATGTGATTATAGCAATTCCTTTATTAATTGATTAATGTTGATTATTAGGCAAATCTTTATTAGTGTGATTATTAATGTGATTATTAATGCAATTCTTTATTAGTGTGATTATTCTGTGATTATTAATGCAATTCTTTATTAAGCGTGATCTATTAAATGCAATTCTTTATTAGTGTGATTATTACTGACTATTAATGGCAATTCTTATTACGTGCGATTAAATGTGATTTAGTAATGCCATTCTTATTAGTGTGATATAATGTTGATTTTTAATGCAATGCTTTATTAGCGTGATTATTAATTCAATTCTTTTATTCTTTATTAGTGATTATATGCAAATCTTTATTAGTGTGATGATTAATGGCAATCCTTTATAGTGGTGATTATTAATATGATTATTAATGCAATTCTTTATTAGTGTGATTATTAATGCAATTCTTTACTAGTGTGAATATTAATGTGATTATTAATTCAATTCTTTATTAGTGTGATTATAAATGCAATTCTTTATTAATGTGATTATTAATGTGGATTCTTTATTAATGTGATTATTAGTGTGATAATTATGTGATTTATTACTGTGAATCTTTATTAGTGTGATTATTAAAGTCTTTCCTTAATGTGATTATTAATGCAATTCTTTATTAGTGTGATTATAACATTATGATTAATGCAATTCTTTATTAGTGTGATTATAATAGGATTATTAATGCAATTCTTTTCATTAGTGTTGTATATGAATGCAATTCTTTATTAATGTGATTTATTAATGTGCAATTCTTTATTAGTTGATTATTAATGTGATTATTAATGCAATTCTTTATTAGTGGGTGATATTTATGATTATTAATAATGCAATTCTTTATTAGTGTGATTATTAATTGTTATTAATGCAATTCTTTATTAGTGTGATTATTAATATGATTATTAATTATTAATGCAATTCTTTATTAGTGTGATTATTATGTGATTATTAATGCAATTCTTTATTAGTGTGATTATTATATGATTTATTAATGCAATTCTTTAACTAGTGTGATTATTAATAGCATTATTAATGGCAATTCTTTATTAGTGTGATGTATTATATGATTATTAATGCAATTCTTTAATTAGTGTGATTATTAATATGATTATAATGCAATCTTTATTAGTGGTGATTTTAATGTGATTATTAATATTAGCAATTCTTTATTAGTGTGATTATTAATGTGATTATTAATGCAATTCTTTATTAGTGTGATGATTTAATGTGTATATTAATGCAATTCTTTATTAGTGTGTATTATTAATTGATTTTTAATGAATTCTTTAATAGTGTGTATATATGATTATTTGCATTCTTTATTCAGTGTGATTATTATATGATTATTAATGCAATTCTTTATTAGTGTGTTTATTAGTTGATATTAATGCAATTTCTTTATTAGTGTGATTATTAATATATTATTAATGCAATTCTTATTATGTGATTATTAATGGTGATTATTAATGCAATTCTTTATTAGTGTGATTTTTAATGTGATTATTATGCAATTCTTTATTAGTGTATTATTAATGTGATTATTATGCATTTCTTTATATTAGTGATTATTAATGTGATTATTAATGCAATTCTTTATTAGTGTGGATTATAATGCAATTCTTTATTAATTGTGATTATTAATTGATTCTTTATTATATGTGAATTATTAGTGTGATTTACTGTATTATTAATGGAATTATTATTGTGGATTATTAATATTCTTCTTAATGTGATTTTGCATCTTTTGTGTGATATTAATGTGTTTTGTGCAATTCTTTATAGTGTGATTATTACAGTGATTATTTAATGCATTCTTTATTAGGTGTTATTATTAATATGATTCTTATATGTAGTTGCTTTATTATGTGATTATTAATGGCATTCTTTATTATATGTGCTTTTAAGGCAAGTCTCTTTATTTGGTGTGATTATTATGTGATTATAATGCAATGCTTTATTATGTGATTATTAATGTGATTATTAATGCATTCTTTATTAGTGTGATTATATATCGTGATTATTAATGGCAATTCTTTATTAGTGTGATTATTAATATGAATTATTAAATGCAATTCTTTATTATTGTGATTATTAATGTGATTATTATTGCAATTCTTTATTATTGTTATTAAATGAATTATTATTTTTAATAGCTGCTTTACTTAGTGTGATTATAATATGATTATTAATGCAATTCCAGTGTTATTAGTGTGATTATTATGATTCTTCAGTGCAATTCTTTATTAGTGGTGATTATTAATATTAGATTATTTAATGCAATTCTTTATTAGTGTGATTATTAATGTGAATTTTATACTGCAATTCTTTATTGTGTGATTATTAATGTGATTATTAATCAATTCTTATTATTATAGTTGTGATTATTAATATGATTATTAATGCAATTTCTTTTATTATGTGAGTATTAAATGATTATTATGCAATTCTTTATTAGTGTTATGTATATATATGATTATTAATGCAATTCTTTATGTAGTGGATTTTAATGGATTATTATGCATCGTAATTGTTATTAATGAGTAATTACATTATTCTTTATTATGTGTGATTATTAATGTAGTATGATTATATTCTATATTCATGATTCTTATTATTATATGAAATTTTAATCAAGTTCGTGTGGATTATTAATGTGATATTAATGTGAATTCTTTATTATGTGTGATTATTAGATGTGATTATTACATGTGATGAATCTTTATTAGTGATATATTAAGATTTCCCTTTATAGGTATATGTGATTATTAATGCATTTTATTCGTGTATATTAGATGTGATATTAATGCATATTAGTGTGATTATTAGTGCAAATGCATTCTTTTATTAGTTGTGATTATTAAATTATTATTAATGCCATTCTTTATTAGTTGTGTAATATTAATTATTATTAAGCTCTTAAGTTGTTGCATTTTATTAAGTGTGATTATTAATGCATTCTTATTAGCGTGATTATTAATGTGATTATTAATGCAATTCTATAGTGTGATTATTATAGGTGATATTATGATCTATTGAATATGGTGATTATTAATGCAAATTCTTACTTAGTGATGATTATTAAGTGATTTAATAATGCATTCTTTAATAGTTGATTATTATATGATTTAATTGCAATTCTTTTTAGTGATTGATTATTATGTATTAATTGCAATTCTTTTATTCAGTGTGATTATTAATTATGATTATTCATGCAATTCTTTTTATAGTTATTCTTATGTGTGATTATTTAATGTGATTATTAATGCAATTCTTATATGGATTAAGTGTGATTATTAATGCAATTCTTTATCTAGTGGTGATTATTAAGTGATGTATTATAAATCAAGCAATTCTTTATTAGTGTGATTATTTAAATGCACATTCTTTAAATTATTATGTTGATTATTAATGCATTCTTGATTATTAATGTATTATTAGTGAATATTATGAATGTGATTTAATGTCAATCTTTATTAAGTATGTGATTCTTATATGATTATAATGCATTCTTTATTAGTGGATTATTAATGTGATTATTATGCAATTCCTTTTATTAGTGTGATTATTATGTGATTATTAATGCATTCTTTTATTAGTGTGATTATTAATATTGATTATTAATGCCATTCCTTTATTAGTGGTGATTTATTAATATGATTTTAATCATTCTTTATTAGTGTGATTATTAATGCAATTCTTTATTAGTGTGATTATTAATCAATCTTTATTAATGTGCTTATTAATGCAATTCTTTATGTGAATTAATGCAATTCTTTTCTTAGTGTGATATTAATGCAATTCTTTACTAGTGTGATTATTAATACGATTTATTATGCAATTTGCATAATGTTGGTCCGCCCTATAAATGTCATTCATATCACCCATAGTAACAGTCTTTCAGGGGTTTTAATATTGTATATAATGTCATTCCTTCACCAATGTCACATATGCTTGTGAAGGTTCCTCATTCATCCAGGTCTGGTATATCTGTTTTATTCAATTAGATCAACTGGACTTTGAAATGTAGTTCTTGAAGACGTTTCGCTAGTCACCCGACTGACTTCCCAAGTCAGAATGACTTGTACAAGAATCTGTGGCAATTATGTGCCCTGGAAAATCCCAATTAGCATATCAAGCCAGGTGTTAAGGTGTGATTAGATTATGGCTAAGAAGGTTTATAAGGAACTCCATAGTAAGGTGTTTAAAACAGCATTGTACAGGGCGGACAGTTGGTGTCGAACCCCCCCCCCCATCTATATCTGTTGTAATTCAAATTAATCAACTGGACTTTTGAGTTAGTTCTTGAAGAACTAACTTCAAGTCCAGTTGAATCTTAATTGAATACAACAATATACCATGACCTGGATGAAGAGAACCTTCATAAAAAAAGCCCCATACCCCCCCTCTAATTTAGGCTTGGTTCTTTTTTTCACATAAAATGGCCTCCTTAACCACCTCTCTTGAACCAGTCACGTTCCTTCGTGGCCGCCAATATGTTAACATTACATCTTCACAGGTATGTCCTTTATCCGTAAGATGCAGGTACTACGGCTGACGTCCTGAACCCGCAGAATTGGCTCTTCGTTCTGGGCCATACGTTTGATGCTTTAGTAACAGGTCCTTTCCAGGGTTTTATTTGTATAAAATGTCATCATATCACCAAAGTAACATAGTCTTTCCAGGGTTTTATATTGCTATATAAATGTGGTTCATACCCAATAGTAACAGTCTTTTCCCAGGGTTTTATGTATATAAATGTTTATTCATATCACCAATAGTCACAGTCTTTCCAGGGTTTATATTTGTATATAATGTCAATTCATCATTCAAACCATAGTAAACATAGTCTTTCCAGTGTTTATATTTGTATATTAAATGTGATTCATATCACTAATGTAACAGTCTTTTCCAGGGTTAATTTGTATATACATGTCATTCATATCACCAATAGGTAACAGTCTTTCAGGGTTTATATTGTATTAAATGTCATTCATCTCACTCAATAGTAACAGTCTTTCCAGGGTTTATAATTTGTATATAATGTGGTTCATATCACCAATACTCACATCTTCCAGGGTTTATATTTGTAATAAATGTCATTCATATCACCGATAGTAACATAGTCTTTCCAGGGTTTATATTTGTTCTATAAATGTCATTCATATCACCGATAGTTACACAGTCTTTCCAGGGTTATATTTTATATAAATGTCATTCATATCACCGATAGTAACATAGTCTTTCCAGGGTTTATATTTGTATATAAAGTCATTCATATCCCAGATGTAACACAGTCTTTCCAGGGTTTAATAAAAAATTTGTATATAAATGTCATTTATAGCACGATAGTAACATCGTCCTTTCCAGGTTTATAATTGTGTATATAAATGCATTCATTCACCGATAGTAACACAGTCTTGCCAGGTTTATTTTGGTATATAAATGTCATTCATATACCCGATAGTAAACATAGTCTTTCTATGGTTTATATTTGTATATAAATGTCATTCATATCACCGAAGTAACACAGTCTTTTTCCAGGGTTTTATTTGTATATAAATGTCATTTTCATATCACCGATAGTAACACGGTTTTCCAGGTTTATATTTGTATTAAATGTCATTCATATCACCGAGAATAACACGTTCCTTTCCATGGTTTAATATTTGTATATAATGTCATTCAATATCACCGATAGTAACACGGTCTTTTCCAGGGTTTATATTGTATATAAATGTCTTCATATCACTGATAGTACCACAGCTTTCCAGGGTTTATATTTGGATATAATGTCATTCATATCACCGATATTAACAAAATAGTCTTTTTCCAGGGTTTATATTTGTATATAAATGTCATTCATATCACTGATAGTACCAACAGTCTTTCCAGGTTATATTTGATATAAAATGTATTTATATCACCAATAGTGACCTAGTCTGTCCAGGTTTATATTTGTAATTAAATTCATTCATATCACCAATAGTAAGCACAGTCTTTCCATGGTTTATATTTGTTATAAAGTCATTTCATATCACCGATAAGTAAACACAGTCTTTTCCAGGTTTATATTTGTATTAAATGTCATTCATATCACCATATAACACGTCTTTTCCAGGTTTATATTTGTATATAATGTCATTCATAATCACCGATAGTAACACAGTCTTTCCAGGTTATATTGTATTAAATGTCATTCATATCACCATAGTACCACAGTCTTTCCAGGTTTAATTTGTATATAAATGTCATTCATAATACCGATAGCTAACACTGTCTTTCCAGGGTTTATATTTGTATATAATGTCATTCAGATCACCGATAGTAACCACGGTCTTTCCAGGGTTTATATTTGTGTATAAATGTCATTCATATCACGCTATTAACACGGTCTTTCAGGGTTTTATATTGGTATATAAATGTCATTCATATCGCCATAGTAACACAGTCTTTCCGGTTATATTTGTATATTACATGTCCATTCATATCACCGATAGTAACACACGTCTTTCTCCATGGTTAAATTTTGTATCATAAAGTCATTCATATCACCGTAGTAAACAACGGTCCTTTCCAGGGTTTATATTTGTATATAAATGTCATTCATATCACCGATAGTAATACACGGTCTTTCCAGGGTTTTATTTGTATATAAATGTCATTCATATCACCCGATCTACCAGCGGTCTTTCCGGTTTATATTTGTATCTAACTGTCATTCATATCACCGTAGTGTCAACTTTCTCCCCTCCCCCTCTCTCTCCGCAGAAGAACTGTCCCATCCATATCAGATGTTATATGAAGCAGTGGTTTCTGGGAGGCGTGCTCCTTCTCACTCTACAAGCCCCACCATTGCACAGAGAAGCGTTCGTATAGATACACGAAGTCCTTCTAACATGGCGGAACGTGCTCTGTGTTACACAATAACCAGTCCCACATCCCTCTTGTGTATCTGAACCTATACGGATTTACTCGGGAGCGGGTGTTCGGGACACCCCGTGGATGAATGGATCGTTGCTGCTTTTTCAACAACGGTTGCTCTTATGATTACACTGATGCTATGTACATTTGTGACATAATGGAGCTTGGGTACAGATACTGTGGCGGTCACTAGCCATACAAAGTGTGCATCCCCCGGACTATGTGGGCACAGCTGTCTTGTGAATGTACAAAATCTGCAGATTGTCTGTTGTCTGCCTGGTACATAAGAAATATTTTTCTCTATTAACAACATTCACAAATTTCATCAGTCAAAGCTCAGTGTCCCCCTATCTATCCACGTATGAGAGAGATGGGCTAAATCACACTTGAGAAAACACCAACGAGAACCGGATCTCTCAGATTATAATTCAGGCCTTAAGGGAATAAAACACAAACTATCAAGCGCCCCTAAATTAGCTCCTGGAATTCTGGCCTTGGGCTACCACACTGCTGCATTTTTTTTTTTTTAACTCTTAGCGGTTTTTCAGGTCATTAAAAATTGGGCAAAACGCAACCCGAAAACTCGCGTTTCGGGTGCGTTGCGATTGGGCTTTCCGCATTTTAAAAAGCAATCGCATGTTTTTTTCATACTTAATGAAAAAAAAAACGCAAACGCAACGAAATTGCGTGTGTCGTGCCTTAATGAGCAAAAAATCAACTCCTTAATGGTTTCCCTTTAAACGAACATTGGTTAAGAGGACTTGTCAAACTAAGTTTGGGCAGCAGTGCGATATGCTGCCATAATATCACCCAAAGACCGAGACAGGACAACCCAGTTGTCTGCCAATAAACCTCAATAGCATAAACATTCCCAAGCTCCGTACCAATCAGGCCCATGGCATTGATGGTCCCTGCCCTTTCCATCTGAACCAGCAGACGGTACTATTGGCTTTATTATATTTATGAATTCTCTGTCTCTGTACGTACAAATCAGTTTTATCAGTCCCTGTAGATTGAGCTCTGCTATGAATGTTCATCAGATTGTTATCTGATTAATCCGATTGTTCCCCGTTAGTAAATGCCATTAAAATCCTTGATTTCCTTGTGTCTGATTTCCTACACTGACCAAATACAGTCCTCGTCTCCTGCAGATAAACACAATCCCCATATCAAGGTTGCCGTGAAAATTGGGGATTATTTAAAAAGTGCAAAGTTTGACTGTGCTATAAATCCTCAATCCCCCAATTGTGAGATCAGTAATTTGGTGGCTGCAGATAATAGAATGGGAAGGTTTTGCTATTAAATTAAAGGCTTACTTGACTAGCCAATAAGCCAGTTACATTACTGGGCCGCTGGAAGGCCAAGCCCCCCCCCCCCCCATGTCCCCAATCTCCCATATCTCTCTATGGTGAACAATGAAACTTCTGGGACAATCTCAAGTGCAGCAGGGATTGCAGCAGGGAAGGCTTTATTATAAAAAGATTCTTACCCATTTGTTGCCTCTACTATGTTCTATAAACGGACTGAAACGGATCCTTTACCTTAGAGGTGGCATTGTGCGAACAGCATCGTCCTTTCAGGGCGGAGATGTTTTAGGGAGCGGCCCCCCATTTAGAAATTTTCCCACAGGGGTTTATCACACCTGCCAGCTTGTAGAGATGCTTAGACCAGTGCTCATGGCATGTAGTTTTGTTTGCATTTGATATTATTATAAAACACATCATTACGATATCAAATAACACGTACAGATTTTGGGGGGTTTTGTCGAGTTTGCATTGTTTTAATTTTTTTCCATAAATTATATATTTATATATATATACCTTTGAAAAATAATAACTGGAATCAAATTCATTCAGAACCTGCAAGTAAACATTGTGATGTCCGAGTAACGTTTAAAGGCCGGGCAGAACTCTATTGTAGTGGAAAATTCGGGTCCCATCGGCCGACTCTAGCCTCAACTGGTACAGAACAACACCTAGGGGTCAGAGAATGACTGAGATGGACTGAATGGGTAGTTTTATAAATCTCCTTTCGCCACGGGATTGGAAATTTCTATGTCATTATTAAAAATGACAAATATGCCCCTTCAACGACAATATACTCCCCTTCCCTCCCGCTGCTTCTGTTTTGATTAGCGTTTACCAGGGTGAGGACCGGGAACTGGCAGTTCCTCACCCACTGGGTTCGCGATACTTTACACCAGAGTCTTACAGTCAACGCTGCTCCTGGTAGGGGCTCCGCCCAGCCTGCATCCTCGGCGACAAGGTGCTTACATTGGAAGCCCTTGTCTGCCGAGGAGGGAGGGCAAAGTGGGCGGAGCCCCTACCAGGCACGGTTGCTGTAAGACTCTGTGTTAGGAGTATCGCGAACCAGGGTGTAGGACATCGGTCAGGTCCTCACCTGTAAACGCTAATCACAACACAAGCAGCGGAGGGAAGGGGAGTATATTAAGTCCTTTAAAACAGCTAAACCTAGTGCTTTGACAACATAACAGTTTAACGTTAAAAGTAAAAATAGCTACTTAATCTTTTAAATACTGGAATAGATCATGCGCACTCGTCCGCGTTCTCAAGAAATGATTAATAAAAAAAAAATCTTACATCATTTGTAAACAACAAGGGTACAAATCAAATCCCCCATATATCCATAAGAATGGGGTTATCTTTACACCTCAATAAAATCTCTTGAGTGTTTGGACGTAGGTCTTCCCTGGCAGGCACCTTCCGGAAAACAAACTGTTGCCCCCGATCTGTTCCCCTAAAACAGGAGAAGAAAAGAAAATAAAGATCCCGTTCAGCAACTTGGTTCCAGTCGTTTTTCTGCATTATGTGGCGATTTTCCAACCACGCCGCTAAGGTCGATTATGTGGACATTTCTACTTTCTTGGGAGCAACTGTTACCAGTCAAACCCCATACATATGGAAGGGGAAACAAGTGAATGAGGAATGGCCCCATAGGACCCAATTCAGATGGCTGAATGGAAGATCTCAAATTCAGTAAATTAATAAAGTTTTGGTGAGCACTTAAAAATGGTCAATCGCTTGTTACACTAATCCCTCACTCCACCTGCTAATGTCTGGATTCACAAGGAGTCACTGACTTCTCGCATCATACTAAATAATAAAATCTCCCTTCTGAGGCACATTTAACCTTACAAACACCTCTGGCTGAAATACCTTCAATTACGAATTGTCCTATCTCAGACTTTCAGACGGACACATACCATTAAAGTAAGCATCCAATAATCCAGGTCTTGGGGGGTGGGAGAGGGCGTCTGGTGTCTAAACTCTCAACCGTCTACTCAATTCTAAGCGGAAACGGACACTGCAGGATCCTGGGGAAATGGGAACCACCGATACCCGCCCTATCATCAGAAGACTGGGAAGACTTTGCTCAAAGTCACTCTTGTTTCTCCGTCGCCCAAACAAACGGACGTCAGTTTATATATTGAATCAGGCGTCACCTTTCACCTAACAGACCACCCGCATCTCCCCCTCCTATTCCCCTAATGTCCCAAGTGCACCAGACCCACGGACAATTTCTGGCATCTAATATGGGATTGTCCCCACGAACTTAGGTTCTGGGCAAGGTTTACAAACCAACCTGTGTTCTATACGACCATCCCTATTCCACAGGACGCCTAAAATATGTATACTTGGACACCCCACATATGGGATATCTGGAACACACAAATTAGAAGTCATTACGAGAAGCCCTGTTCTATGCCATAATACTGGAATGGGTGTCCTCAATGAAAACCTGGAAAACCATGATTAACCAATGCTTCCTGCCGTAGTATAATTATCTGAATAGAGGTCTTCAAAAATATAATAAAACATGTGCATACGGTATGCACAAATAAAGGAGGATTTACCCCTATGTGCCACTTAAGATGTTTGAAAACCAACTCCCAGCAATAACAGCATGCTGGAGTTGTAGTTTTCCAACATCTTAATTGGCAAATACGAAACCCCCTCGGTTTTTACTCGGAGTCAATATCTTTTTCTCCTTTTTTTTAGCTAAACTAGCGTACCATCGTTTATACTCGAGACGGTTTATACTCGAGTATATACTGTATTGGTCATATAACCGGGTATCCAACCGAATCCTATGGTATACTACATACAGTTTATTTTGAATCTCATTCTTCACTAACCGTCTCATATAAACTGCTAAAGTAACTGTAACCCATATGGTTAGCCTGACAAATCAATATGTTGAACACGTGTGTAACCCAATGTATATGTATAGCAATGAACATTGGTTTAAATCTTCCTCTGGATAATAACTGTTTTATATAAACGCTTTGGAAAAAAATCCCTTCTTTGATTGGCAGTTATTTGCAGCTAACAGGTCCTAACAAGTTCCCCCCTGTCCACCAATGGAGTTGTCCTTATAATGACCAGTGATGTAACTAGGATCAACCGGCCTCCCAGCATAACTAATAATGGGCCCCTATCCGTGCTCATACCCCGTGTTTTGGGGGAAAAACATCCCTTTTGTAGCATTATGCCTTTAAACCTGGGATATCCAAAAACAATTAAGGACACTACAAACCTCTTTGCGAGCTTCGACCACGTCTATCCATGAGTTTATAATTAGCGGCCATAAGGAGGGCCCCCCCTGTCAACTGAAACAGAATGTGACTATTAATTGGTTGCCCTGATCATTATAGACAAGCTTCAGTGTGAGTCGGTACATAATATAACCTACCCACAATTGTTCACGAGCCATTTGTTTGAAACCAATTACAAATGGGTATGTCAGCATACTGGCCAGAACTGTCGAAGCCAGCTTGAGTTACTTGGGGAGGACGTTGTATAAACATACATGGCCGGACATATCACTGAAACAACACCAGGAAAACCGCTCCCAACTAATTCCACTTTGGGGGGGGGAAGTGGAGTAACAATATAAAATTTTTCCTGCAAATTTACTTCCCTTTACAATATTTACTTGCCTTCGACAGATAATCAATGTACCTAGTTTCATCTAGGCTGGCACAGATTATACAATTTTTGTCCCGACCAACAGTTCCGCCACTAGGGGAGTGGCGGGCCGGTGGCAAGTTTGGCTGCGACATCATTTGGTCTATAGGGGACGCAACGTTCTGGCCGTGAATTACCAACATTCGATCCGAACGAATGGGACTGCAGATTTTTCGACCCACTGTCCGATATATAAGGAATAATACGCTACCTACTGTGTAATATAAGGATATTACGCCACCGAGGGAGTTCCCCTGACCATATAGAAGCACGAGGCCGCGGTGAAGTCATCTCCGTATATTATTCTTAGGTAGCTTATTATTCCATAAATACATAAGGCACATAATACATAAAAAAAAAAGCCAGCAACCACACAACCAACTCTTACTCATCTACCCCTCCTTAGATACTCCCTGTATCTACCTCCGTCACAACCTCCTGTAATCTACCCCCGTCACCCCCTCCCCTGTATCTACCCCCCAGTCACCCCCTCCCTGTATCTACCCCCCAGTCACCCCCTCCCTGTATCTACCCGTCACCCCCTCCCTGTTCTACCCCCATTACCCCCTCCTGTATCTTACCTCCGACCCACCCTGTATCCTCCCTCCGTCACCCCCTCCCTGTATCTACCTCCGTCCCCCCCCTCCCTGTATCTCCCCCCAGTCACCCCCTCCCTGTATCAACCCCCGTCACCCCCTCCCTGTATATACCTCCGTCACCCCCTCCCTGTATCAACCCCCGTCACCCCCTCCCTGTAATCTAACCTTCCCGTCACCCCTCCCTGTATCTAACCCTCCGTCACCGACACCCCCTCCCTGTAGCGAACCTCCGTCACCCCCTCTCCTGTATCTACTCCGTCAACCCCCCTCTCTGTATTTACCTTCCGTCACCCCATCCCTGTCTCTACCCCGTCACCCCCTCCCTTTATCTACCCCCACAGTCACCCCCCCCCTGTAAATCTACCCCCCAGTCACCCCCCTCCCTGTCTCTACCCCCATTATACCCCTCCCTGTAATCTACCAACCCCCATTACCCCCTCCCTGTATCTACCCCCATTACCCCCTCCCTGTATCTACCTCCATCACCCTCCCTGTAATCTCCTCCTCCCCCCATCCCTGTATCTACACCCATCCACCCCCAATCCCTGTATCTACCCCCCGTCACCCCCTTTACCTGTATCTACCATCCGCACCCCCTCCCTGTATTCTACCTCCCACCTCCCCCCTCCCTGTAAATCTACCGCCGTCCCCCCCCTCCCTGTATGTATACCTCCGTCACCCCTCCCTTCTCTACCTCCGTCACCCCCTCCCTGTATCTACCTCTCACACCCCCTCCCTGATCTACCTCCGTCACCCCCTCCCTGTATCTACCTCCGTCACCCCCTCCCTGTATCTACCTCCGTCACCCCCTCCTGTATCTACCTCCGTCACCCCCTCCCTGTATCTACTTCCGTCACCCCCCCTGTAATCTTACCCCCCATTCACCCCCTTACCCCCTCCCTGTAATCTAACCCCCTTACCCCCTCCCTGTATCTACCCCCGTTACCCCCTCCCTGTATCTACCCCCGTTACCCCCCTCCCTGTATCTACCCTCCGTCACCCCCTCCAACCCTGTATCAACCCGTCACCCCCCCCTCCCTGTATCTACCTCCGTCACCCCCTCCCTGTATCAACCCCCTACCACCCCTATCCCTGTATCTACCTCCGTCACCCCCTCCCTGTATCAACCCCCGTCACCCCCCCCCCTCCCTGTATCACCCCCGTCACCCCCTCCCTGTATCAACCCCCGCACCCCCCCTAGTCCCTGTTCACCCCCGTCACCCCCTCCCTGTAATCTACCACCCCCTGTATCTACCCCCCCAGTCACCCCTCCTGATCAACACCCGCACCCCCTCCCTGTATCAACCCGTCACCCCCTCACTGTATCAACCCGTCACCCCCTCCCTGTATCAACCCCCGTCACCCCTCCCTGTATCAACCCCCGTCACCCCTCCCTGTATCAACCCCGTTCACCCCCCCATCCCTGTATCAACCCCCGTCACCCCCTCCCTGTATCTACCCCCCCCAGTCAACCCCTCCCTGTATCAACCCATCACCCCCTCCCTGTATCAACCCCCGTCACCGCCCTCCCTGTATCTACCTCTGTCACCCCCCTGGGTCGGGGGGGGCGCCGGGGCGAGAGAGGGAAGGGGGGGGGAGAGTCCTAGGCTGGCACACGGTCTTTTCAATACGGAGATTCATTTTTCTATCCATGTACAATGTGCCTCCCCATAACCAACAGACCTTAGCTATACATTCGTTGCCTATGGGGGCTGTCATGGGGGGCGTATACCGAGAGCTGTTATCGCTATTTTGTCTTCAAGAAAGTCACATAACCCAATGTTCAAGCAAGCTTTAACGTGACTTAAGACACAACTAACGGCACTCGACGTGACGAAAAATTTTGTTGTCCATACTTGACGCAAACAATGAGCTGACCTTAACGGCACTTTAAAGACATAATCTTTAATGCCAGCAGATAGCTGGAGTTAACGGAAGACTCTCAAAGCAAGTCACAGTCACAATTCACTGAGAGCCCTATCAGCTCAGTGGTTGCCTAAAGGGCAATAGAGAGTGATGCGACCTCTGTACCATAGCCCTGTGTATCCAATCCTTACAGCAAAACCACGTCAACTAAATCTTACTGCGATGCCAGATTATAAATTTCCTCTCTCTTCGGCTCCAATTTCAAAGACCAATCAAGGACCCAAGGATATATTTTTCTGATTTCCAGGTTATGTATTAATATTAACTTCTTTAGTTGTTTCGGCACCATAATCCTCAGGTAACTCAAACTGCACCCTCCTCTTTTACACTATTATTGCTATATACTTATACTATAAGACATTTGCTTTTATCGCGCCATCCTCCGTACCTACTTATCACCCATTAATTATGGTGCCTGCCACATTTTCAGGTCAGTCTCATCTTCTTACTATTAATATCTTAAATTGTTTAGGTTAGTGATGCTTTGTTCAGCTATCCTAGCTTCATTATTCATTTTTAGCTAGTTTGATTGCTTTCCTACACTCCTTACAGTTTTAAGGCTTAAAGGCCCTTTCCATTTCTCCGACTTAACTGCCTTTTTCTCCTTTTCCATTATCCTCTTTACATCACAATACCATGGACAGACTTTGTTTTTTTAACATTTTATTTCACATATGTGCATAATGCTTACAATCCTCTTAAAACATCCGCTCTGTTCGTACCTTTACTTGATAATATATCATCCCAGTTGACCTGTTTCTAAAGAGCCATCGTTTAACCGGGAAATCTTTCCTGAAATTAGTCTTTGTTAACTAACCCAGCACACTCTTCCTATTTGTACATACACATTCACAGTCACTATTCCCTAAGCCTCCATTTACCTTTAGATCTATAATACAGTCCACAATATTAGATATTATCTGATCCACTAAGCTTCTTTTCTATAGGCACTTCTACCTCCCTGTTGAATTAATGTCAAGGGAATAATCCAGAAAACTCCCAAACTTGCAGCCCTTGCCTCTGCATATAAAGCCGACTCACTCCTCTCCCTGTTAGCATTTGGCGCTTGTATCACTCCTTGTCAGGGTCCTTCTTTGGTGGGTTTATTTTACTTTAGGATTTACCTACCAGGAGGCTTTAGTTTCTGGTTTAATATGTTTACATACACTCTGAAGTTAAAAATATCCTTTTTTTTTTTCCACCACAATCTGGCAAATGGGACCCTTCAGTCTCCCCAAGATAACAATTAAAAGAACACACCCTGTATCAATTTGCCAAGGGTTAACATTAAACATAGTTAACTGGCAAGTAGAATAAACCTTGCAGGGACAGCTGTCAGTACAATGAACTTGGGTTTCTTCTTCATGACGTTAAACTGATAAGAAGAAACATTCATTTGGCCATTATTGCTGCCTCTTTTCCCTTGAAGGAACATGAATGTATTAGGCATTTAAAGTAATTTTCCGGAAATCAATGTTTTTTTTTTTTTGTTAAATAACAACAAACATTTTGCAATCATCCCACGCATCAAAGGAATTATCAATAAACCTAAACCTGGTGAAAATAGATTGTGCTTCAATAGCGCGAGCTGCAGTGACAGGTTCCGCTGGAATCCCTCCTACAGAGACCAGTGAGTGACAGTAACCTACATTGCATTCGCTTCCTCATTCAGATCAGAAAATGCCCTACACGCACATGTGGCACATTATTCCCACTTCCTTTCTGCATATATTAAGATTTAATCAAAAACCTTAAGACTCGGGTCATTACGGGAACAGTAATTCCTAATCTGATGCATTGAAAGAATTCGTTTTTTTATCGCCTATAAAAACAAATTGATATACGAAACCAGAGGGAAACATAAATATCCAAAGACTATATCACAGAATAATCGTCTTTTAATAAAGAATATAATAATATTATAAAGAAAGGTTAGAAAGAAAGAAATACCCAGCTATAGGAAAGCAATCTGGTGGCTGGGCTTAAAATATTTGGTCCATTTATTAAACTAATTGCTTCAATTTATCCATGTTCATGAGGCTTTTTTTTATAACAATTCGAATTTTTTGTGCAGCTGGAATTCGATGTTTGTATGGATTCTATTTTTTGGTCATTGGTCGCATTATGGATGTACAAGGCCCATTTTATATATAAGTGAGGTTGCAGCTATTGACTATTTAGGATTTCTATCTAGAAATGCCATTCCGGCACATTTATATTTAAAAGCTTTATTCTATGTAGATTTGATGATGTGCAATTTGTCATAATTGTTCAAATATGAAACCAGCAACCAAGCATCATTGATGCCCAGCGCATGGCTCCCTTTTAGAAACAGATTTGGCCTGTGGGCCCCGCTGGGTGTGGTAAATGGTGGTCTGTGGTGGTGTTCAGTCAATCTAGGGTGGAGCCAAGTGAGTGGAGCGGTGTTTGCCCAGGAATTTGCTATGGTGTTCCCTTTCTGTCTATGTTGCCAACACCTCTGACTTACACTTATGGGACCAGATTCTTTTCTTCCATATAAGAAAACATTGCATTACTTTAATTTCTAAACAGCCATATGCCAATAATGAACAGCCTCCCCAGTCCTCCCACCTAAATGACATTATATTATAATTTTATATTTTATATTATAATGACATTTACATTATCTTATTATAATGAGTGGGCCCATTATAATTTTATACCTATTAACCTAAGCAACACTAGGGGACGATGCATTAATGACCACTAAGCCAAATTAGTGTAAAACCCACTCTACCTGATGTTGTCAGATAACTTTTCACACAAGCATTGACTGCACTAAAACGCTTTGCTCCTAGTGAGGTCCGGACCGTTTCACCACCCCGCAGCGATTCCACCCCTAGTGTGAGCCCCTGCCTGAGCCATCGGTTTTTACAACTGACTGCATTGCCTTGCAACCATTTCAAAATTTGAAGCACGGCGAGACAATCAATGTAAACTTTGTGCAAAGTGTAATGCCTTTGGAGAGACAAACCCCTGCTTGTAACCTGAGGGTGAAGATTTAAAATGCTTGTTCTTTTTCCTGGGTAGCCCCAGTGATTTGCTAGTTCCCTTGGTCGGCAAGTGGAGATGAAAAGCCACCAATAAGAAAATGGGAAAACTTGAACTTGCAGATGTGTCTCCTGGATAGAATGGCTCCACCAGCAGGACTTTAATAACGTACTGGACACATCAAAAGAGGGAGTTGGGTTGGTCAATTTAGTTTCCTTTTAAATGCCTCTAACAGGGGATTTTTACTGTTTCATAAACAGGATTTCACTCTTGAATCTAATTGTTTCATCTGACATTTGAGCTGCTTTCAGGAAAGTGACCAAAATACAGGTAGGGCAGTGTTAAAGTTTATATGTGCCTTTAGTTCTCCTTTAAATCTGATTCTATGAACACCCTGCTCCATCCAGTAGTGACCATACATTTATTTCTTCATATACAGTATATTTATTCAGTACTGGGAGTTTGTATCAGGGACCAGCAGCACAAATATAAAGCTATGTGTATATTGTACTGCAAAACCACAAACAAGGATGGACCTTTAATTGTTAAACTGCTATTAGTAAACCTAAAAATGTTCTAGACTGAAACTGATACTAAAGCCATTACTAGTAGTAGACACACAGGGTTATTCAATAAAGTTGTATCCTTTAAAATTGTGCTAATTTTTCCCCAACCAATCAGACTGTTAGCTGTTCAAAATGTTCATAAAATATGTTGGTTTGGGCAAAATTGCACCATTTAAACTATAAGAACTTCTAGAATCTCCCTGATACGGTGCCAGCTTCTACGCATTTAATGGGGTGTTAATAAGGTGGTGAAGCTTTACTCACATGTCCCACCCATAACGCAGGAGTTTGCAGCTCTGTCCTGTGTTGTGACAAACTTTAGTTTGAGAATGCTAACATGACAGAATTTGTAAACTTAGGCACCATAAATACTAAATGGAGCAAGCACAATAAGGCCGAAGTGGCACACTAAACAACGCCAACGTGGGGGGTTTTGGGGGGCAGGAAACAACTGCCTGGCTTCCAACACTCAGAAATAGGCAGGAAAAAGGGGACTTGACTGTTCTTAATGTCAAGGTGTATACTGCACATACCTTAGCTGTAGGGGGTGACGATAGAACTAACCTGTTTGCTTTGTATGGAATTTAATCAGCCGTTTTTCTTTTTTTCCAGCCCTAAGGACTTAACACACTCTTTTTTATTTTAATTAATTGCTGATATAGCCTGTTTAATTTATGTCAAACTTCTCACTAAAACTGAACAACATGTTACTCAGCAAGAAGAGATGATAGATCCCAACTTAGTCCATTATGGGATGTACCTACTGCCCTGCACATATGATCAATGTGCACAAACACACATCACGGTCCTACAAAGATTTCACTAATGAACTTTTACAGCCATGATGCTGCAGGTGACAAGTGGGAACGAAGGCTGAGGACTGAAACACACACTAAGAAGGTTTTCGCTAACTTGGGAAGTCAGCTGGGGGGTGAGGTTAGTGACAAATAAGGGATTATTGCGATATATGGCAGTCAATCATCAAAACAAAGAAAGTTGCGGATTTTAAATTCATGAATAAAGACTGATCTAGGAAGGTGAGGTTCTCATTCACCAGTTCATGGTATATCTGTTGTAATGCAATTAGATCAACTGGACTTGAAGTTTTAGTTTTAAAGCCTTTTCTCACTAGTCATCCGCTGGCTCTCATTCGAAGGAGAAAGCCATTCGGATTTCTAAGCGAAACATCTTCAAGAACTAAACTTCAAGTCCCAGTTGATCAATTGAATACAACAGATTATTTTGATCTATGATTTATTAGAAATTCTAAGTAACATGAACTTTCCTGTGAGATTGGGGAGGTTTACAAAAAGAAATAGTTATGGAAAGAGAAATCCTGTATCTGGGACTTATCTCATCCTTTCAGGAGATTACGATGATTATAAATGCAACCAGAATCTGGGAGCAGGTTTCCTTGATTTTCAAGTCACCTGAGTCAGGGAGGCACGGCAAAGGCGTTGTGTTAGGGTATAGTTGGAAGTAGGGTGGCCTGGTCAGGAGGTTGGGCTCAGGAGTTTCCCTACATTCGCAGCCAATTGGGACACGTGACAACCCTGACTGGGGTCTTCTCTCATTCAAGATACGATAGAGATTGAAGAGCAGGGGGGGAAGGAGAGGGTAATGAGAGAAGAGAACTGCCCTTCTGCTGCACTACCCTGTCCCTTTATCGTTGTCCATTATCTTTGTATTGGTAGTGAACTTAATGTTCACTATATCTCTCGAACTTTACATTTCTGACACTGCAATTTGAGAGAAGTACAATGGGTGGTACCTCACATATTATCTGTGATTGCTTTGTCATAATTTATTAATGTTTAATGATTGCTACTAATTCCCCCCACCCTTCCTTACGCACTCTGCCTTCTTGTATGTCTGTGTTCTGCACAGGCCTCACTAGGGACACTGCTCTCTTACACATCTCCCCTTCCTCCACCGTCTTTCTTTTCTCTGCTGATTCTCTAATGTTGGCAGAGAGGTGCTGGCAGGCAGGCAAAGATCCTCGTACAGGGTGCCATACACCACTAGTAAATGGGTAAATACACCAGGGAACGCATTTTAGCCCATATTGTCAGTGTGTTGGGGCTGGTTTCCCTACAGACGGAGTGCCGACGAATGAACGTACTTTCCATTACGGTCGTTGGAACGATGGAAAATTTCGTTAATTAGATTATATTATAGAAAACCTTTAAAAATGGCAGAATTCCGACACATTTTTGGTTTAGTTTTCCAATCTAGGATTTTAGTTCTCCTTTAACACAAAATGGCTGAATCCAATCATTGTTTATTGTTTCCATATTAAATGTGTTTTTCTATATTTAATGATTTCAGAGAGTTTTGAGCCAAGCTTCATGTAATAAAGTCTTTTATCGTCTTGGAAAACGAAACTATTATTAACTGCGGCCACAAAAGCGTTTCCTGCTTTCAGTCACATCCCGATCTTTTCTTTTATTAGGATAATTCTGCATGTTTTTTAATTGGAATTGTTTTTTTTAATGATTATATCCCACTGATTCTTGGGAGTCGTAATTTCATGTCTTTGTTTATTTCCATAGAATCGAAGTGCAGTGAAGCCCTAAACAGCGTCACTTGTGTTTGGAACAAAAGTCTTCGAAGTGCAAATTGCTCTTATGTTTTTTAAATGTTTATTTTAATGGATACGCCTCAAATAAAAAGCTATTTGTGCAGAACAGAAGGTTGCAATGTTTATTTCCTTCTCTGAAATGCCACCGTGGTACTGCATCCTTCCGCACTGTGAGAAAACTCAGTTGTCAATGACATAGATTCTAGATATTTTATAACACTGTATGAGTCCAACGGCTCGTAGCACAAGGTCCAGTTATCCGTTCCTGTCTTATAGAGGAACTAAGACCTCTGAGGCTCTGATCATCCAATACAAGATCACATAGTTCCCCCAACCGCTCGTTTTGTGTCATCTTGCCATTGTAGTTATTTTTCTAACCTTTGCATTGCATGCCCCCCCCAATGGTCCCATTAATGCCTTTTTTAGGGAAGTAAAAAACAAAAACTGAAAAAAACAAAAAAGGGGGCTATGCTGGTGATGGTTCTTTATTAGCAAAGTCCATGTTCCCCTAGATGTTCGGGTATCACGTACAGACTTGAAAAAAAGGGTACGTGATCCCAGAAACATGTTGTGGATCATGGACTGCTAATAAAGAACAATCACAGATAGCCTGTAACAGTTGATCTCTGTCTACCACCCATTTTTTTGTTTTACATGTGATTCATTGGGTCGCAATGGAGACCCTGGGTAGAACCATGAGCGTGCCGAAGCTATATGGTAATTGGTGAACATACCCAAAGATAAGCTGTTTATAAGTAAAGATGTATGTGTGCTATAGTATAGTAAATGGCTTGGGATGCAGTCAGTTGATGTCAGAGGAAGCAGTGGGGAGGAACTCGACTGCAAGGGAAGTTTTACAAATTTCCTGCCGGCTACTGTTAAATTATGAAAAAGGAAGATACGACCAATTATAATAACCCTTCATGAATTCTATCATTCACATACTGCATTACTCATACCTCTGAAATCACAGTATTTTTGACTTTGACTTTACAGTGCGAATCAATGGACCCATATACGTAGTTGCTCTATTGCTTCTACGCTAGGTACCACATATCCGATATCGGTCCTTGCAAAAACGTTCATTGCCAACTCAGAAACTGGTCGTAATGGTAGTCACGAACGCTCTTCCTCTATGTAGATGTAGCATAAAAAAAACATCTTGAAGATGACAGAAAGAATCTTTAAGGTCGGACACACCGCCGATCGCAGGGGCCAGACCCGCGACGCATGATGTGTACGAACGAACGTTTCTGCTGATAATCGACCCGTTGTTGGCACTTTAGGGGCCGAAACGGAGCCCGGCGGATCTCTCCTAACAACAACCGTTTCGGACGATAAAGTGCCCACACACGGTCCGTTTTTTGTCCTAAGCGTCCCAAAACCCACCCGCGACAACACTATGTTGTACGAACCTTAGAGATTGGTTCCCTGTCTGTGTCCCATCTTGCAAAGTTGTACTGTGTGTACCCAGCTTAAACACTCCCAATCCCCACCACCACAAAGCTGTCCATTAATTATGTGTGACCTAGCCATTACCTCTCTCGTCAAGACTGAGGCAGTACGAAAACCAACTGTTAATACAGATGATTTTTCACACATTCTAGTAGGAATTAGATAACTTCACATCGTGTTACTGGGGGCAATAAATCCAACTGTGCAAACTTTCTTGGCATGCAGTATCTGACATAAGTATTCCCAAATGCTAAACTTGCAGTAAGGCACACAGTGCAATGCAACTTCCCTACAGCAGGTAATTGCGTCATAATGCTTCCCTCTGGGTTTTTTTTAATCTTGTCATTGGACTCTATAGGAACTCCAATTTCCTTGGAAACCACTGCAGTAATTTCTTACGAGGCAAGCAGTTTTGTTAAATTAGATTTCAATTGACTATAACAAGTTGGCAATAACATTTTCCCTGTATTCAACTCTGGAATTTCTTATTCTGCATTTATTTTATATGATGCTAACCCCTGCAGTGATTAGGTAATGCAGCAACGCGTTTCACTGCCAGAACCTACTGCAGAGCATTGTATTCAGTGTCCAGGCACAATAGAAAAAACATAAAAATCTCTCTCTCTCTTTCTAAATATTACTTGTAATTTTACCGCTCATTAGCTCTCATTACACAGTTCTATAAACTTTCTGCAAGAGTTATCTATATATATATTATATATATATATATATATTATACATAAATCAGAAGGCGTCCTATTTTTTTTTTTTTTGTATCTGACATAGTGCACACCTGTGAGTCTGACACATATACATACCTTAAAATAGGACAGCAATATCTCAGCTACACACCGTGATGGCTAAAAATCTGCACCAATGCCGTTTATTTCCATTGTTAGAAAATAAAAATTCAGGGTGAAATAATCTACCCACCTAACCATAATACTAACTTCCAAAAGTAAGCAAATATGATATCTTTTGCCAGTCGTCCCTATTTGGGTGGCACTGTTCCACTGCAGGGACAAATCCTGAGTCTCGCAGTCAGGCAGGGCTGGAAAATCCATCCAACACCCTGGCACCCTTCCCTCAATGCCCACTCCCCGCCCTGAACATCCCTCTAACTCTGACTCTACCTTCGCTCGAGCCTCTGCCAATTCTCTACCCTAACCTCCGTCCCACCTCCTGCCCCAGAAAGGCCACTAATTGGCAAAAAGTGACATTTCACACAGTCAAGAGATGGCAGGGTGGAACTAGAAAAGGGCCATGTGGGAACTTAGTACATATAATCAACTATGGAATGTTCACTAGGTTAGAGTCTTTTACCCACAATCCTGACCAGGACACTATTCTATGTAAGTAATAATTGTTGGTAATATGAAGGTCCCTCATTGTTGACCCACCACCGTTGCCGTATACTGTTGGTCTTCCATTGACGAAGCGTTTTATTCATTTTTTTTACACTCGCAATTAACAGTAATAAAATCTCATCTAATACAAAACCAACAAATTAGGAGTCCTAAACAGGTTTATTCAATACAAGTTCTTAAATGTTAAAAATGGTGCTAAGTTGGCCCGCACCAATCAGATGTTATTTTCAAATGTTAAATAAGACTGATGGTTGGGTAAAATTATCCCATTTTTAACGATAAGAACTTGTATGGAGGGGGGGGGGGGGGGGGGGGGGGGGGGGGGGGGGGGGGGGGGGGGGGGTGGAGGGAGGAGGGGGGGGGAAGGGGGGGGGGGGGGGTTGAATCTTCCCTGTAGAGTCTTGTACACACCATAGATAATTGCCTGTCCGAAACAAGCCGACAATTTAACATAGTGGGAACTAGTGATAGTCCCGGTTTTTTTTTTGACATGTTTGAAAAACTCCTGAACTTCTTATTGAAATCGATATTAGAAATTGAAAAGTATATGGAAACTTGAAAAATTGCATTGGAAATCTTCCAAAAAATCTTCCACGGAAATGCTGTTGGAATGAAACAAAGTCATGCAGTCATAGACAATCATTCAATGATGCTATTGGAATGTTCGCCTTCCTGTGGCTGTGGGAACTTTGTGATCGCTCTGCCCACCCCCCTAAAGCATTACAGGCTGCTTGTCAAGAAGCCATGTTTGTAGGGTTTTGGGTGATAACACACTTGCGTCAACTAAGATTTTCTCTCGTGTGTATGAGGCTTAACTATTTTGTTATTAATGATAAAGTGTACTTTAGCTACATATTTATGTTTATATTTTTATTATTGTTTATTTCCTCCTTGCAAACCGCGAATGATTAGTCTGAACACAGGGCAATAAGAAGTGCTCCCAGAATGGGTCGTTAGAGAATCAGTTTGATGCTATTTCCCATAGGTTCTAGAAGCATATCTTCGCATATGAACTCTAAGGGTACCACAAATGATGAATTCCTCTAAGGTTGAACAAGACAGCTATCTGAACCCATTTCCTGTGTTTGGGAAATAATGGTTACATATGCCCATTATTAGCTACATGCGTCTCAAGATCAGTTTCAATTACCTAAAGAAATAAACTTTTATTAGGTGATCCCGTAGACTGAACCAATTTAATGATGAGTCTTTTAAACAAGCCTTAGAGAGTCCATGCCTGCAGCGTTTTGACATTAAAGTTCAGTTTACGCAAAGCAAGTACAAAGCGTATTTATAATTTTTCCCTGTTTTGGGTGAATAGAATAGGCAATTATTGTTCTGTGTTCTCTAGTGTATAAATACTTAAAATTAAATCACAACTTAAATACATAGAAAACCTGGTAAGTAATAAGTAATGTAAATGATATTACTGCAATAATTTGTGCAGTACCGCTGCATCGCCCCCCCTTCATTGCATATACCCACCTTTGTCACTGATGGAGGAGGCCTGAGAGGTGAGTTTACTGAATTGGTATAGAGTCCCTTTAAAAGGGACAATCGAAATACAAATTTATAATTTATTATAATTATTATTATTTAGTTCACTATTTGCATCATAATTATTCTACTTGCCCCATTCTTTGAAAGTAGTTGATTTCATACCCTTTACTTTGCCATGCTGTTTGTCAGCAAGGCAATAATTCTCGATCCTACTGAGCAACTGACACACCCAGGCACTGGTCAGTGCAAAACCATAACCATACCATAGGCACTATTTAGGGGGTCCCTGCAACAGAAGTCAGTACCTTTTTTATACACAGACCAAAATGCTGGATGGGCTGAAATGGTCATTGGGATGGAAAAATACTGCTTTTTTTTTTTCCCTAAAACCATCTGTAATTTGGCACTGAACTACTACCCCTTTAGTTTTAAAAATCGTTTCTCATTTTATTATAACATTTGTGTTCCTTTAAAACTTTAGTAAATCCTAATCAGTACATCCTGTGCTACTGCTTATTTCAACTTCCTCCAATAAAGACGTGAGGTCTGACGTTTAATGGAACTGGGACTGAAAGAATCTAAATATGGTAAATGCTATATCTTTTAATGAGTGTGGAAAAGACAAATCCCGTATCATTGACATTAAGCGCTTAAACAAATGGTTCCTACGGCACTGAACTTAATATGGAAAGGTTCTGAGAAATCCTTGTGTTAAGAACCATTTGTAAATGGATCAAACCTTTTTTATGACAGCTCTAAGAGAACGCAATGTTCATAAATACATGGTCCGATTCGTTTAAATAACTGCAGAGAGTAAACCGAAACTAGCAATTTTGTGCTTTGTAATCGTAGAAAAAGAGCCAGAATATAGACTGACCTGAGATTCACTTACACATTTTCCTTTCATTAAGGTGCCAAGATCTACTCACTTCTAGAGTCATGATTGTTCTTTAAGGGCAAGTTCACAACCATTACAACTGGTCACTTGTCAGCTACATATACCCCTACTCCAACCCCAACCAATATATTTCAGCACAGTATAGATGCGTTACTAACCGTAGGGAGATCGTAAAAGTTCTAAAATTTCTATCGTTAAAAATTGTGCTAATTTTACCCCAACCAATCAGATTTTAGCTTTCAAAATGTTAAATAACTCTGATTGGTTGGGGGAAAATTTAGCACCATTTTTAACGATAATAACTTTATTGAATCTCCCAGCACATTAATTAAGGAAACATTGCCCAGCCATTCTGGCAGAGATACATTAATTCCATCCGCAAATCTTAATTTTAAGATCATGCTTACTCACCCAACCCCTTTAAAGGCAGTCCCCCCACACTAAATTTCCCCCAATACTTGCCCCACTGTGCGTGTTTAAAAGTCTGTACCTTACCATTACCTCTTCTGCTCATGGTCCCCTGCAATTTTCTATCCAAGTCCCAGAATGAAGAGTAGGAGCCTGTTTGTGAGTGAAAGTTTTCTGCCTCTACCTTTCCTCTGAGAGGTTTTTCCCGGCTTGGCCACTGCAGCCCCACCACAGAGCCCCCCCCCTCGCTCTCGATCCCCTGTTGTGCTGCCCTGTGCCCTAGCATTAAATAACTTTTTCCTGTAGTGTAGGGGATCCCTATCCCACCCCTACAATACGGTGGTTTGGGGTGGGATAACGGTCCACTACAACCCTAACTTGATATATTTTGTATTTATTCCTACATTACTACCTGATATAATAATTATTGTCCACCATTCTGGCAGAGTAAGCTGGCTCCTCCCTCCATAACAGTCCAAATAAAGGCATGTCACACCCATTTTGGGACTTTTTGCCCATTAGTTGCTATCCTGCACGCGGCTGAGAGGCAGCCCATCACGGAGCCGCTGCAAAAAAAAATTAATGAAACGGACAAAACAAAGAATGCCCCCTGCTTGCAGTTCCTGCAAGCAGAGGCCCGGTAAAACAGTACGCCGCATGAAAGAGTAAGGGTTACGTAAGTTCGAGGGAGTTTTCCCTGTAAAATCTTTTATGGTGTTTGGGTTGGGAGCAGGATAGCTACTATGGCCAAGGATTATGGTCGGGGAGGCTTGCAAAACGGGGAGGGAGAGGGATGGAGGGAGGCCTGGCAGTGCGCAGGAGAAATTTTCCCCGGAGAGAGACAGAGGCAGAAGAGTCCATACTGGACTCTGCTATACTCCTGGGGACAGTTTTTTGGGACTTTGGGGGGGGGGGGGAATCCAGGAGACCATTTGAGCTGGGCTGTGAGGTAAGGATTTTTATTACACGACAGAGTGGGGCCAGTATGGGGGGTGATTATAGTTTGGGGATGGACATGCCTTAATGTGTGATAGCTGACATCACAGCCAATGGCTGAAGCTCTTTCCCCCTGCTGCCTCCCCTGCACAGACTCACAGTTCATTACTCAGGGGGGAGGTGCAAACTCCTGCCAGAAAGGGAGAGAAAATAGAGAAATACTTTAGAGATTAATAATCACATTAATAATCACACTAATAAAGAATTGCATTAATAATCACATTAATAATCACACTAATAAAGAATTGCATTAATAATCACATTAATAATCACATTAATAATCACTAATAATCACATTAATAATCACACTAATAATCACATTAATAATCACATTAATAATCACACTAATAATCACATTAATAATCACATCAATAATCACACTAATAATCACATTAATAATCACACTAATAATCACATTAATAATCACATTAATAATCACACTAATAATCACATTAATAAAGAATTGCATTAATAATCACATTAATAAAGAATTGCATAAATAATCACATTAATTATCACACTAATAATCATATTAATGATCACATTAATAAAGAATTGCATTAATAATCACATTAATAAAGAATTGCATTAAAAATTACATTAATAATCACATTAATAAAGAATTGCATTAATAATCACATTAATAAAGAATTGCATTAATAATCACATTAATAATCATACTAATAATCACACTAATAATCATATTAATAATCACATTAATAAAGAATTGCATTAATAATCACATAAAAATTCACATTAATAAAGAATTGCATTAATAATCACATTAATAATCACATTAATAAAGAATTGCATTAATAATCACAATAATCACTTTAATAATCACACTAATAAAGAATTGCATTAATAATCACAATTATCACACTAATAAAGAATTGCATTAATAATCACATTAATAAAGAATTGCATTAATAATCACATTAATAATCACACTAATAATCATATTAATAATCACATTAATAATCACATTAATAAAGAATTGCATTAATAATCACATTAATAATCACATTAATGATCACACTAATAAAGAATTGCATTCATAATCACATTAATAATCACACTAATAAAGAATTGCATTAATAATCACATTAATAATCACACTAATAAAGAATTGTATTAATAATCACATTAATAATCACATTAATGATCACACTAATAAAGAATTGCATTAATAATCACATTAATAATCACACTAATAAAGAATTGCATTAATAATCATATTAATAATCACACTAATAAAGAATTGCATTAATAATCACACTAATAATCACACTAATAAAGAATTGCATTAATAATCACACTAATAAAGAATTGCATTAATAATCACACTAATAATCACACTAATAAAGAATTGCATTAATAATCATATTAATAATCACACTAATAAAGAATTGCATTAATAATCATATTAATAATCACACTAATAAAGAATTGCATTAATAATCACACTAATAATCACACTAATAAAGAATCGCACTAATAATCACATTAATAAAGAATGGAAAATCAGTTCCCCTGAGTGTCTCTGTTTTATTTTACAAGTCAATGGAAGATTTAACACGGATATTGACCTGTATGGCTGGGTTAAGGCAGAGATCACAGATAGGGACCAGTTGGACGTAATTCCTAGGTCTGTCTCAGTGTCTGTCTAGTTCAGATCCAGTTGTTCTGTTACCGGCCCTTTATCTCTGAACAGCCTTTCCTGCTAAATACAGAGATGTCTTTATTTTACTCCTTGACAAGTCCCATTATAAGAGGAGTCTCCATATAGTCAATGTTTACAGTAACCTGTGGGCTGGTTGAAGGATCTTGTGTTTCAGTTAATAGGTGGGGGAGGATAAATAATATTTGGTTATTTGTCTTTGTTAAGTAAATTGTTTCTGCCTGGAGCACCCAGAGGCGTTTCTGGTCACAAGTCATTACGGGGGTAGAATTCCAACTCCACATGCACCACGTGGCAGCCAAGCCCTGGGATCTACAGTATCACCATCCAACCTGTCGGACTGGGGGGGGGGGGAATGGGAAGCAATTTGTTTCCTTAAGGCTGAGGCCCCACTACAGCGCACCATACGCCACTGCGCGTGCGATTTCTTTGCATTGTTGCGAGTCGTTCCATGTTTGCGCTTTTGTAATTTAACATAAAAACGCATGTTTTGCGAAAATGGTGTACGCAAAATGCAAACAGATGCACAAACGCATGCGCGTTGGAAATCGCATGAATTTTTGCGTTCCTGCGATTACCATTTTAACCAAAATCGCATGTGCAAAAAACGTGCAGGGGTGTTCCTAGGGTTTTTGACACCTGAAACAACTTTTAAATGCCGCCTATCGGTAGACGGGTGGCGGCACGTGAAGCGGGCGTGGCTTTATCAGGGAACATAGGCGTGGCTTGTGGAGGTGGGTGTGGTGGGCTCACTAACACTCACTGGAGGGCTGACTTAACACTAACTAGTGGACTGGTGCTAAAATGCAGTATTGCAGAGAAGGAAGAGTGCACACTGAGCAAATGTTTCAGTTTGCTTCATGGTAGGGGCACCCCTGAAAACGTGTTAGTGTGACCGAGCCCTTATACACCCAAATACCCCAATCTTTACTCTCACCCACAGCCTCTTAGCAGTTAAACGTTTCATTTAATACAGATGGAATTCCTTCTGTAACCAGCATCTGAGGAATGGGGAATTAGGTTTGTATTTAGTCCATTTCTGTGCAGTAAATTAGACGTTTTTATTATTGACACAATGAAGCCTTTAATTCTGATCTGAACGCTTTTAATATGTGGGGCTATTTACACAATCACTCCCCGCAGCTATTCTTTATAGTCATATTTTTCGTTAAGATGCACAATTAAAAGACACTATTTTATATATATAAAATAATGCAGCAAGCAGGTGCACGACTGCAGGTCCCCCCAAGATTGGAGGTCGGGCCCATGACAAACCCCTCCCCTGAGGTTCCACGACCAGCTGTTCTTAAACAGCTGATTGCACGTATGCAATAAAGATACACACGATCAGTCGTTTAAAAGAATGGAACCGATCCAGCAGAAGTTTTAAATAGCTGACCGCGTGTATCAATAGTGCGTACGCACAGCCGATCGTGGAGCTTCTGAGAAGGGGATCTCTTACTCCCCAGACCCCCCGCCTTTGCGGGCCCTATAGTTATACGGCAACGCTTTATGATCGCAGCGTAAATGAATGGTGTAACCGTTATCAGGATCGATATCGGTATTTGCGGATCCCAATCCTGTACCGATCCGTTGCCCTTCTAGAAACCTTAAAGCCATTTTCATATCTCAGGGAACTGCTAATGTAATATTTACCCTGAACATATCCAGATTGTTCTTTATTTCTTTACCAATAGGTGCCTGCAGGGAGCTATAGCGTCTTGGCACAGATTTATTAACATAGTTATTTCATTGCAGTAAATCGTTATTTAATACTATTTATATAATTTGCCGGATCCCATTTAGTGATGTGACTTGTAATTAGAGATTTACGAAACTGTTTAGTTTCTGTCTGTTTTCGAATTTCCGACATTTTCGAAAAACGGACCCATAGATGTCTATGAGAGAAAAAAATTGAAGGTTTCCGTCCATTTTGAGGGACACATAGTAATAGGCTAAATGACACAGAGACCAGGGGAGTCGTCTGGGGAACCCGAAAATAGAACCAAAACTTACTTTAAAACTATCTATCCTCATGATCGGGCTGTTTTCGAGCTTCCGCATTCTATTTTCGAGAGTTACCGAAATCGATCATTACTTTTGATTTTCGATAATCGTCTATTTTTGATAATCGTCTATTTTCGATAATCGTCTATTTTTGATAATTGTCTATTTTCGATAATCGTCTATTTTCGATATTTTTGATAATCGTCTATTTTCGATAATCGTCTATTTTCGATAATCGTCCATTTTTGATAATCGTCCATTTTGATAATCGTCTATTTTCGATAATCGTCCATTTTTGATAATCGGCCATTTTCGATAATCGTCTATTTTCGATAATCGTCCATTTTCGATAATCGTCTATTTTCAATATTTTTGATAATCGGCTATTTTTGATAATCGGCTATTTTCGATAATCGTCCATTTTCGATAATCGTCTATTTTCGATAATTGTCCATTTTTTGATAATCGGCTATTTTCGATAATTGGCTATTTTCAATAATCGGCTATTTTTGATAATTCGGAAAATCCAGGTTCTGTAAAATCCGGGAGTTCCGAAAATTTCATCTGGACTTCAAAACCCTCAGATTCTATTCGAACCCACATTACATCTCTACCTGTAATATGTTTATATTTACATTTGGTCAAGCATTGGATTTTATCAATTAAAAGGTTATGGGACATATTGTAGGGCCCCAAGCCACACTCCCACCCAGAACAGTTCCCAGGTGAATATCTAAACTGCTAGTTACTCGCCCCTGGGCTGGGTCTTCTCTCAATTTGACATACCAAGCGATGAAAGTACTAGTTAGGCCCCGCCCTCTCTCAGAGTCTGGGACTCAGAGTCACTCGCCTTGCACAGCACATCCCCATTGATTAAATGCAGGAATCAGAGAGGAGACTTGGTTATGTCAGATGTAATCCCAGGGGTGAGAATCTAGTGGTTTATTTGCTATAAGGGGATGGGGTGGTTTGGGAGCCATATTTATAATGGAAGAAGTGCCATTGGTTATGTGATTGACCACTCATCTTTTCAGATTGGTCTGGGGATGTTCCACTGGATTGGAAAAAAGCCAATCTAATACCAATATTCAATAAAGGTAGTTGTTCACAGCCTGGTAACTATAGACCTGTAAGCCTAACATCAGTGGTAGGGAAGGTGATGGAAACTTTGCTACGGGATCATATCCTTGACTTTGTCTCCAGAGATCTTTTTAGTAGTAGTCAGCATGGATTTATGGGAAATAGATCATGCCAGACAAATTTAATTGGTTGTTATAATGAAGATTCAGACACAGCAGTGGATGTGATGTATTTGGATTTTGTGATGAAGTGAGTAAGAAGTTAGATTCAGGTACAGCGGTGGATGGGATATATTTGGATTTTGTGATGAAGTGAGTAGGAAGTTAGATTCAGGTACAGCGGTGGATGTGGTATATTTGGATTTTATGATGAAGCGAGCAAGAAGTTAGATTCAGGTACAGCGGTGGATGTGATATATTTGGATTTTATGATGAACCGAGTAAGAGGTTAGATTCAGGTACAGCGGTGGATGTGATATATTTGGGATCATCATAATAACCATCTCACTATGGGGATATTACCTGATATCTGTCTATACTGACCATCATAATAACCACCTCACTATGGGATATTACCTGATATCTGTCTATACTGATCATCATAATAACCACCTCACTATGGGGATATTACCTGATATCTGTCTATACTGACCATCATAATAACCATCTCACTATGGGATATTACCTGATATCTGTCTATACATTAACCTGATATCTGTCTATACTGACATCATAATAACCACCTCACTATGGGATATTACCTGATATCTGTCTATACTGACCATCCATAATACCACTCACTATGGGGATATTACCTGATATCTGTCTATACTGACCATCATAATAACCACCCACTATGGGGTATTACCTGATATCTGTCCTATACTGACCATCATAATAACCATCTCACTATGGGAATATTACCTGATTCGTGTCTATACTGACCCTCATAATACCCACCTCATATGGGGATATTACCTGATATCTGTCTATACTGATCATCATATAACCACCTCACTATGGGGGATATTACCTGATATCTGTCTATACTGACCATCATATAACCACTCACTATGGGGATATTACCTGATATCTGTCTATACTGACCATCATAATAACCACCTCACTATGGGGATATTACCTGATATCTGTCTATACTGACCATCATAATAACCATCTCACTATGGGATATTACCTGATATCTGTCTATACTGACCATCATAATAACCACTCACTATGGGGATATTACCTGATATCTGTCTATACTGACCATCATAATAACCATCTCACTATGGGGATATTCCTGATATCTGTCTATACCGACCATCATAATAACCACCTCACTATGGGGATATTACCTGATATCTGTCTATACTGACCATCATAATAACCACCTCACTATGATATTACCTGATTCTGTCTATACTGACCATCATAATAACCACCTCACTTGGGAATATTACCTGATATCTGTCTATACTGACCATCATAATAACCACCTCACTATGGGGATATTACCTGATATCTGTCTATACTGACCATCATAATAACCATCTCACTATGGGATATTACCTGATATCTGTCTATACTGATTCACATAATAACCACCTCACTATGGGATATTACCTGATATCTGTCTATACTGACCATCATAATAACCACCTCACTATGGGATATTACCTGATATCTGTCTATACGACCATCATAATAACCACCTCACTATGGGGATATTACCTGATATCTGTCTTATACTGATCATCATAATAACCACCTCACTATGGGGATATACCTGATATCTGTCTATACTGACATCAATAATAACCACCTCACTATGGGGATATTACCTGATATCTCGTCTATACCTGACCATCATAATAACCACCTCACTATGGGATATTACCTGATATCTGTCTATACTCGATCATCATAATAACCACCTCACTATGGGATATTACCTGATATCTGTCTATACTGACATCATAATAACCACCTCACTATGGGGATATTACCTGATATCTGTCTATACTGACCATCATAATAACCACCTCACTATGGGATATTACCTTTATCTGTCTATACTGATCATCATAATAACCACCTCACTTGGGGATATTCCTGATATCTGTCTATACTGACCATAATAACCACCTCACTATGGGGATATTACCTGATATCTGTCTATACTGACCATCATAATAACCACCTCACTATGGGATTTACCTGATATCTGTCTATACTGCCATCATAATAACCACCTCACTATGGGGATATTACCTGATATCTGTCTATACTGATCATCATAATAACCACCTCACTATGGGGATATTACCTGATATCTGTCTATACTGACCATCATAATAACCACCTCACTATGGGATATTACCTGATATCTGTCTATACTGATCATCATAATAACACCTCACTATGGGGATATTACCTGATATCTGTCTATACTGACCATCATAATAACCACCTCACTATGGGGATATTACCGATATCTGTCTATACTACTGACCATCATAAAACACTAACCAACTCACCTCACTATGGGGATATTTACCTGATATCTTTCTATACTGACCATCATAATAACCACCTCACTATGGGGATATTACCTGATATCTGTCTATACTGATCATCATAATAACCACCTCACTATGGGATATTACCTGAATCTGTCTATACTGACCATCATAATAACCACCTCACTATGGGAGATATTACCTGATATCTGTCTATACTGACCATCATAATAACCACCTCACTATGGGGATATTACCTGATATCTGTCTATACTGACCATCAAATAACCACCTCACTATGGGGATTACCTGATATCTGTCTATACTGATCATCATAATAACCACCTCACTATGGGGATATTACCTGATATCTGTCTATACTGACCATCATAATAACCACCTCACTATGGGGATATACCTGATATCTGTCTATACTGATCATCATAATAAACACCTCACTATGGGGATATTACCTGATATCTGTCTATACTGACCATCATAATAACCACCTCACTATGGGATATTACCTGATATCTGTCTATACTGACCATCATAATAACCATCTCACTATGGGGATATTACCTGATATCTGTCTATACTGATCATCATAATAACCGACCGGGTGGGGGTTCGGCTGCAGATTTTGTGTTTGGTTGTCACCTGTTCGGAGTGGTTGGGGGGTCTCTCCGAGGTTTGGTGGCACACACACGATGTGGGGTGGAGTACTTACCGGATCGGTCATACGACCCATCATTAGTAACCAGTCTACACTGGGGGAATAACCGATAGCTGTACATAATCCGAGATCATGGCGGATTAATAGCCACCTCATCGATGTTGGTGAGCTTACCTGATACTTGTCGTAGACTGAGCATTCCGATAATAACCTACGCAGAAAGGTTTTGCATACTGGGGATTGCTTACCTGGATAGCGTTGTCCCATACGGAAGAACAATTCAACATAACACACCTCCATCTATGGTTTTAACCGTGACTAGCGGGTCTAGACCGGACAGCTACGTACCGGGCTCACTCTGGAGATATGCCGGGCAAAAGATCCCGCCGTTCATTATATCATCATAATAACCAACCGCCCTATGGGGTAGGGGGTAGTTGTATCCGTGGATAGCGGGCGAGCCTAGACCGGAATGGCAGAATACCAAACCGCCTAACTAGCGGATATGTTACCTGGATATCTGTGACCAGCGGACCCTCCAGTGAGGAGAGAGCGGGCCCGCACGAGGATTACCGGTATCGGCCGAGACGTGGACCAGCATAATTTAACCAGCCTGCCTAGTGGGGTTGAGATCTACGCTACCTTTACCTTGGTGAACAACACAACAAAATACGTCTGGAGCGATAACTTTCGGCATCAAGACGCACCGGGTCTACTGATTGGTGTAAGACCTGTGTGGGAGGTGGGGGGTAGCGAGGTGATGATCGTTGGCCTTGAGTGCGTGATCCTCAGAAGAGCCGCGCGCGGGGTAGCAGCACTATGGGAGGATGTGACCTAATGCTTTCAGGAGCTTTGGATTCCAGTCAGATGTTTAGAACCACCCCGCAACAGGGGGAAGGACTATAGCGGGCGAGACTGACCATCATAATAACCACCTCACTATGGGGATATACCTATGCGGTCTAGACTGCAGCAATCATAAGAACCACCCTCACTATGTGATATTACCTGATATCTGTCTATAACTGACCATCATAAATAACCACCTCACTATGGTTGGTCTATTGAGCGTGAGTGACATACTGTTGGACGCTAGATAACATTGCGGTAGGTGGCGGCCCCCTCATAATTAGACGCGGGTGGGGGTGGCGGGGGGGTCTGGGGGGGGGTGGTGGGGGGGGGGGGGGTGGGGGGGGGGGGGTGGGTGGGTGGAGGGCGGGGGTGGTGTGTGTGGGGGGTTGGGTTGTTGGTTGCCGCTACTTTGGGGTACTTATCTGGTAACACTGATATCTTGTTGCTAGACTACCGGATGTGCAGTGTGAATAGACCACCGCACATGGGGATTTTTTGGTGATCCGTGGAGTAGTTCGTGTCTATACTGACATAATTAGAACGCACTCACTATGAGAGGGGGACCGATAGCGGCGAACGATCTCAGAATAAACCACCTGCACTAGGATATTACCGAATTATCTTGTGCGAGTCCTGATCATCATAAGAACTCACCATGGTTGCAGGATGATAGGACCTTAGGATCGTGGCAGACGACCAGCAGGGGTAGGGTGCCATCTACGAGTAGTAGTGCCCTGATATGCTTGTCGTATTGACTACATTCAGACGACGCGACACCAGGTGTCTGACTATGGTGTGAGAGGACCGTGAGTATTCTGTTCTTACGGAGCATCAGATAATAACCGACCTCACTAGGGGAGATTACCGTGTGTGCGATCTGGCTAGAGCGGAGCATCAGAAAGCCACCTTCAGAGGGGAGAGACCGGATTGGGCGTGGCTAGTACGGGATCAGCATAAGAAGCGAGCCCTTCACTAGGATATTACCGAGGAGCGTCTAGTGCCGAGGATCGCCATAATGACCCTATCCCGCCTTGTGGGGGTATAATCCACGCGGGTGGTGCACTGCCTGTGAGATTACCTGATAAATACGGTCTCGATACGACCGATTCTCGGAAGAACACCCCCACGAGGGCGAGATGACCGAACGGCGACGAACGGACAGCAGAATACCCCACGCACGAGGAGAGACCTGTATCTGTCTATACTGATCATCATCATAACCACCTGGGGGGATGGCGGCGGGGGGGGGGGGGGTGGTTGGCACCGGTGGAGTCACTAGTGATATGTACTCGTGTATATGCGTGTCTATACTTTGACCTAGTCATCAGTAACCAAGTGCGTCCTATGGGATAGTGTTACCTATATATGTCTGTTCTATACGTGACCATGCAGTGAATAACCGACTGTCCCTGATGGTGGGGAGATTGAACCGTGGTTGTAATATCTTCTAGTACTTTTTGATCGGCTTCATAAGAACCACCGCACTAGGGGGATATACCTGATATCTGTCTAGACTGAGCATCATAATAACCACCTCACTATGGGGATATTACCTGATATCGTCTAATACTGATCACATAAGACCACCTCACTATGGGATATTCCTATATCTGTCTATACGGACCATCAATGAACCACCTCACTATGGATATTACCTGATATCGGTACTTACTGACCATCCATAAGACCACCCTCACATATGGGATATGAACCCCTGATAATCTGTCTATCCTGACCATCATAATACCACCTCACTATGGGGATATTACGGGGTGATATCGGTCATACTGATCATCATAATAACCACCCTCACATGGGAATATTACCTGATATCTGTCTATACTGCCATCCTAATACCAAATAACCACTCACTATGGGATATTTACCTGATATCTGTCTATACCGATCATCATAATAACCACCTCACTTGGGGATATTACCATACCTATATCTGTCTATACCGATCATCCAATAATAACCACCTCACTATGGGGATATTACCTGATTCTGTCTATAACTGGTCATCAAATAACCCCTCACTATGGTATCTTACCTTGATACTGTCTTACTGATCATCATAATAACAACCTCCCTATGGGATATTACCATATCTTCTATACTGATCAGCATAATAACCACCTCACTTATGGAGATATTCCGATATCGTCATATCTGATCATCATAATAACCACCTCACTATGGGGATATACCCTGATATCTGTCTATAACTGACATCATAATAACCCACTCACTATGGATATTACGTGGAGGGGGGTGGTATCGGGCTTGGCTGGAGTACTGACCATTCATATTGAGCCCATGGCGCGTTGGTGGTTGGGGGGGGGGTGGGTCATATGGTGTGTGGTAGGTATGGTGGTTGGGGGTGACGGTCGTAGGATCGTTTGTCTATAGCTGGACCATCATAATAACCACCTCACTATGGTGATATTACCACCTAATCTGTCTATACTGATCATCCATAATAAACCACCTCTCACTAGGGATATTACCTGATATCTGTCCCTATACTGATCATCATAAATAACCCCTCACTATGGGGAATATTACTGATATCTGTCTATACTGACGCATCATCCAGAGGACGTAGCACATTGTCTGCATCCTGTGCCACTGTGGTCCTGGCACTGGCTGCCACATTCCCTGTGCCCTTTATGTGCCCCAGAATATCAGCCATTTGCTTAATGCACTCGTCTATGCGGAACTGGAAGCTACAGACAGAGACATAACAATTAGGATGAAGGGAAAGTGATTTCCTACCTTCTGACATTATATCCTAACAATGATCAAACTGTACCACTGGCTTCTACCACCAGGGGGCAGAGAGGACAATCTGTTAACCGTCAGGAAGGATCAGGACATTAGGGATGGAAAGTGTCAGTCAATCTGTCCTGTTCATATTTCATCATTGAATAGTAAACAGCAGCACCACATTCTGGGCAGATAAGGGTTAATATATAGGGATAATGACATGGTGGGAGTAGATTAAAGGGGCTGGGAAACTGTTGACCATGTTGTGAACTAGGGGTTAATGAGAGTAAAGGGTTAACTGGCTCTAAGCAACGTCAAGGGAACATCATGTTACCAACTAGAACCGAACCTATAGGGTTAATGATCAGTAAGTCTCTTCGGGTTTATTGGACAATGGGGGGTTAACATACAGACGAATAAAAGGTCCATATCAGCTCTGTACAATGGGACAGATGCAATCACAATGGCAGCTCCGACATCACCAGCTGCACAAATAAAACCTTTTCCCAACTTACCTAGGAACAGCGACCACGTAAACATTAAACCGACACATTGGGGAGAAATTCCTAATAAATCATTATTTGTTCTATCTCAAGCCGTTATGTGATTGGTTAGATTGTGTTCGCCATAGCAACTAGAGAACAGATACAATTCGATGTACGGGAAAAAAGAACAAAACGCTAAATAATTTAAACCACAAAAAGGCAAAAACGAGGCAAATCAAATTTAAAGGGAAAATTCGCACCTGTTACCAAAAACCGTGCTCAGCTCATCCAACACGGTGTTTAATTTCACCTGCAGCTCCTTTAAGGTGTCACTGGCCTCCGGGTCCAACTAGAAACATAGAGATAAAGGTCACGTCATTGGTCAAACCCCCTTACCTGATATCTGTCTATACTGACCATCATAATAACCACCTCACTATGGGGATATTACCTGATATCTGTCTATACTGACCATCATAATAACCACCTCACTATGGGGATATTACCTGATATCTGTCTATACTGATCATCATAATAACCACCTCACTATGGGATATTACCTGATATCTGTCTATACTGATCATCATAAACCACCTCACTATGGGGATATTACCTGATACTGTCTAATACTGACATCATATAACCACTCACTATGGGGATATTACCTGATATCTGTCTATCCTGATCATCATAATAAACCACCCTCACTATGGGATTTACCTGATATCTGTCTATACTGAGCTATCATAATAACCCCCTCACTATGGGAATTACCTGATATCTGTCTATATGATCATCATAATAACCCCTCACTATGGGATATTACCTGATATCTGTCTATACTGACCATCAATAATAACCACCTCACTATGGTGATTTCCTGATATCTGTCTATACTGATCATCATAATAACCACCTCACTATGGGGATATTACCTGATATCTGTCTATACTGATCATCATAATCCAACCCATCTCACTATGGGGATATTACCTGATATCTGTCTATACTGACCATCATAATAACCACCTCACTATGGGGATATTACCTGATATCTGTCTATACTGACCATCATAATAACCATCTCACTATGGGATATTACCTGATATCTGTCTATACTGACCATCATAATAACCACCTCACATGGGGATATTACCTGATATCTGTCTATACTGATCATCATAATACCACCTCACTATGGGGATATTACCTGATATCTGTCTATACTGACCATCATAATACCACTCTCACCTATGGGATATTACCTGATATCTGTCTATACTGACCATCATAATAACCACCTCACTATGGGGATATTACCTGATATCTGTCTATACTGACATCATAATAACCATCTCACTATGGGATATTACCTGATATCTGTCTATACTGACCATCATAATAACCACCTCACTATGGGGATATTACCTGATATCTGTCTATACTGACCATCATAATAACACTCTCACTATGGGATATACCTGATATCTGTCTATACGAGACCATCATAATAACCACCTCACTATGGGGATTTACCTGATATCTGTCTTACTGACCATCATAATAACCATCTCACTATGGGATATTACCTGATATCTGTCTTACTGACCATCATAATAACCCATCTCACTATGGGATATTACCTGATATCTGTCTATACTGACCATCATATAAACCACCTCACTATGGGGTATTACCTGATATCTGTCATACTGACACATCATAATAACCACTCACATGGGATATTACCTGATATCTGTCTATACTGATCACCATAATAACCACCTCCATGGGATATTACCTGAATTCTGTCTATACATGACCATCATAATAACCACCTCACTATGGGGATATTACCTGATCTCTGTCTATACTGACCATCATATAACCCACCCACTATGGGGATTACCTGATAATCTGTCTATACTCTTATCTCATCATATAACCACCTCACTATGGGATATTACCTGATATCTGTCTATACTGATCATCAATAATACCACTCACTATGGGGATTTACCTGTATCTTCTATAATAAATACCGACCATCATAATAACCATATAACCACCTCACTATGGGGATATTACCTGATATCTGTCTATACCGATCATCATATAACCACCTCACTATGGGATTACCTGATCTGTCTAACTGACATCATAATAACCACCTCACTATGGGGATATTACCTATATCTGTCTATACTGACCATCAATACCCCTCACTATGGATATTACTGATATCTGTCTATAGACTGATCATCATAATAACCACCTCACTATGGGGATATTACCCTGATATCTGTCTATACTGACCATCATAATAACCACCTCACTATGGGGATATTACCTGATATCTGTCTATACTGACCTATCATAATAACCAACCTCACTATGGGATATTACCTGATATCTGTCTGACTGACCATCTAATAACCACCTCACTATGGGGATATTACCTGCTGTCTATACTGTCATCATAATAACCACCTCACGTGGGGATTACCTGATATCTGTCTATCTGACCTTCAATAATACCACCTCACTATGGGATATTACCTGATATCTGTCTAGACTGATCATCATAATAACCACCTCACTATGGGGATTTACCAATGATACTGTCTATACTGACCCATCATAATAACCCCTCACTATGGGATATTACCTGATATCTGTCTATACTGACCATCATAATACCAACTCACTATGGGGGATATTACCTGATATCTGTCTATACTGACGCATCTATAATAACCACCTCACTATGGGGATATTACCTGATATCTGTTATACTGATCATCATAATAACCACCTCACTAGGGGATATTACCTGATATCTGTCTATACTGACCATCATAATAACCCCTCACTATGGATATTACCTGATATCTGTCTATACTGACCATCATATAACCACCTCACATGGGGATATTCCCTGATATCTGTCTTACTGACCATCATAATAACCACCTCACTATGGGGATATTACCTGATATCTGTCTATACTGATCATCATAATAAACCACCTCACTATGGGGATATTACCTGATATCTGTCTATAACTGACCATCATACTAACCACCCTCACTATGGGGATATACCTGATATCTGTCTATACTGATCATCATAATAAACCACCTCACTATGGGGATATTACTGATATCTGTCTATACTGACCATCATAATAACCACCCTCACTATGGGGATATTACCTGATATCTGTCTTATACTGACCAATCAATAATACCATCTCACTATGGGAATATTACCTCTACTGTCTATACTGATATCATAATAACCACTCCACTATGGGATATTACCTGATATCTGTCTATCTGACCATATATAACCACTCACTATGGGGATATTACCTGATAATCTGTCTATACTGACCATCATAATAACCACTCTCACTATGGGGATATTACCTGATATCTGTTTCTATACTGACATCATAATAACCCCCTCACTATGGGATATCTTACCTGTATATCTGTCTATACTGATCACATAATAACCATCCCTCACTATGGGTATTACCTGATATCTGTCTATACTGATCATCATAATAACCACCTCACTATGGAATTACCTGATATCTGCCTATACTGACCATCATAAATAACCACTCACTATGGGATATTACCTGATACCTGTCTATACGGACATCAAATAACCACCTCACTATGTGGGATAATTACCTGATATCTGTCTATACTGATCATCATATAACCACCTCACTATGGGATATTACCTGAATATCGTCTATACTGACCATCATATACACCCTCACTATGGGATTACCTGATTCTTCTATACTGATCATCATAATACCACCCCTCCACTATGGGGATATTACCTGTATCTGTCTATACTGAATCATCATAATAACCACCTCACTATTGGGATATTACCTGATATCTCTGTCTAATACTGATCCATCATAATAACCACCTCACTATGGGGATATTAACCTATATTGGCTAATGACCACATAGAAATACCACTCCATGGGGATATTCCCTGATATCTGTCTATACTGACCATCATAATAACCACCACTCACTATGGGGATATACCTGATATCTGTCTATACTGATCATCATAATAACCACCTCACTATGGGGATATACCTATATCTGTCTATACTGACCATCATAATAACCACCTCACTATGGGGATATTACCTGATATCTGTCTATACTGACCATCATAATAACCACCTCACTATGGGGATTTACCGATATCTGTCTATACTGACCATCAATAATACCACCTCACTATGGGGATATACCTGAAATATCTGTTTCTATAACTGATCATCATAATAACCACCTCACTATGGGATATTACCACAAAACCCTGATGATCTGTCTATAACTGACATCATAAAAACCACCTCACTATGGGATATTACCTGATATCTGTCTATACTGATCATCATAATAACCACCCCTCACATGGGGATATTACCTGATATCTGTCATACTGACATCATAATAACACACTCACTATGGGGATATTACCTGATATCTGTCTATACTGATCATCATAATAACCACCTCACTTGGGATATTCCCTGATATCTGTCTATACTGATCATCATAATAACCACCTCACTATGGATATTACCTGATATCTGTCTATACTGACATCATAATAACCACCTCTACTATGGTGATATTACCTGATCTGTCTATACTGATCATCATAATACCACCTCACTATGGGATATTACCTGATATCTGTCTATACCGATCATCATATAACCACCTCACTATGGGGATATTACCTGATATCTGTCATACTGACCATCATAATAACCACCTCACTATGGGGATATTACCTGATACTTGTCTATACTGACATCATAATAACCCCCCCACTATGGATATTACCTGATCTCTGTCTATACTGATCATCATAATACCACCTCACTATGGGATATTACCTAATATCTCTTACTGACCATCATAATAACCACCTCACTATGGGAATATTACCTGATATCTGTCTTACTCCCTCATAATAACCACCTCCTATGGGGATATACCTGATATCGGTCTATACTGACATCATAATAACCCACCTCCCTATAGGGATATTACCTGATATCTGTCTTATACTGTCATCATAATAACCACCTCACTATGGGGATATTACCTGATATCTGTCTATACTGATCACATATACCACCTCACTATGGGATATTACCTGATATCTGTCATACTGACATCATAATAACCACCTCACTATGGATATTACCTGTATCATCTTTACTGACCATCATAATAACCACCTCACTATGGGATATCCTTATATCTGTCTATACTGACCATCATAATAACCACCTCACTATGGGGATATTACCTGATATCTGTCTATACTGATCATCATAATAACCACCTCACTATGGGGATATTACCTGATATCTGTCTATACTGACCATCATAATAACCACCCTCACTATGGGGATATACCTGATTCGTGTCTATACCGATCATACTAATAACCACCTCACTATGGGGATATTACCTGATATCTGTCTATACTGAATCATCAATAATACCCCCTCACTATGGGGATATACCTGATATCTGTCTATCTGATCCCAAAACCACCTCACTAGGGGATATTACCTGATATCGTGTCTATACTGATCATCGATAACCACCCTCACTATGGGATATTACCTGATATCTGTCTATACTGATCTCATAATAACCACCTCACTATGGGAGATATTACCTGATATCTGTCATACGATCATCATAAACCACCTCACTATGGGATATTACCTGATATCTGTCTATACTGACATAGTATACACCACCTCCCTATGGTATATTACCTATATCTGTCTATACTGACCATCATAATAACCACCTCACTATGGGATATTACCTGATATCTGACTATAGTGACCATCATAATAACCACCTCACTATGGAGATATTACCTGATATCTGACTATAGTGACCATCATAATAACCACCTCACTATGGGATATTACCTGATATCTGACTATAGTGATCATCATAATAACCACCTCACTATGGGGGATAGTACATGATATCTGTCCATTACTGACCATCATAATAACACCTCACTATGGAGATATTCCTGATATCGTCTATACTGATCATCATAATAACCACCTCACTATGGGGATATTACCTGATCTGCTATACTGATCATCATAATAAACACCTCACTATGGGGATATTTACTGATATCTGTCTATACTGATCATCATAATAACCACTCACTAGGGATATTACCGATATCGGTTCATACGTCATCATAAAACCACCTCACTATGGGGATATTACCTGATATCTGTCTATACGATCATCATAATAACCACCTCACTATGGGGATATTACCTGATATCGTCTTATCTGATCATCATAATAACCACCTCACTATGGATATTACCTGATATCTGTCTATACTGATAATCATAATAACCACCCACTATGGGGATATTACCTGATATCTGTCCATACGACATCATAATAACCACCTCACTATGGGATATTAACTGATATCTGTCTATACTGACCATCATAATACCACCTCACTATGGGTATTACCTGATATCTGTCTATACTGATCATCATAATAACCACCTCACTATGGGATATTACCTGATATCTGTCTATAATGATCATAAATAACCACCTCACTATGGGGATATTACATGATATCTGTCTTAACTGACATCATTAATAACCACCTCCATATGGGATATTACCTGATATCTGTCCATACATGACCATCAATAACCACCTCACTATGGGATATAACCTGATATCTGCTATATGATCCATCATAATAAACCACCTCACTATGGGATATTACCTGATATCTGGTCTATACTGATCATATATAACACCTCACTAGGGGATTATTACCTGATATCTGTCCATACTGACCTCATAATAACCACCTCACTATGGAGATATTACCTGATATCTGTCTATACTGACCATCAAATAACCACCTCACTATGGGATATTACCTGATATCTGTCTAATGATCATCATAATAACACCTCACTATGGGATATTAACTGATATCTGACATACTGCATCATCATATAACCACCTCACATGGGATATTACCTGATATCTGTCTATACTGATCATCTATAACCACCTCACTTGGGGATATTACCTGAATCTGTCTTACTGATCATCATATAACCACTCTCACTAGGGATATACCTGATATCTGTCTATAATGATCATAATATAACCACCTCCACTATGGGGATATTACCTGATATCTGTCATTACTGACTCATCATATAACCATCTCACTATGGGGATATTACCTGATATCTTCTATACTGACCATCATAATAACCACCTCACTTGGGGATATTACCTGATATCTGTCTATACTGACCATCATAATAACCACCTCAATAGGGGATATTACCTGATATCTGTCTATACTGATCCATAATAACCACCTCACTATGGGGATATTACCTGATATCTGTCTATACTGACCATCATAATAACCACTCACTATGGGGATATTACCTGATATCTGTCATACTGACCATCATAATAACCATCTCACTATGGGGTATAAGATATCTGTCTATACTGATCATCATAATAACCATCTACTATGGGGATATTACCTGAATATGTCTATACTGACCATCATAATAACCACCTCACTATGGGGATATTTACCTGATATGTCATACTGACCATCATAATAACCATATCACTATGGGGAATATACTGATATCTGTCTATAACTGATCATCATAATACACATCTCACTATGGGGTATTACCTGATATCTGTCTATACTGATACTCATAATAACCACCTCACTATGGGGATATTACATGATATCTGTCTATACCGATCATCATAATAACCACTCAATATGGGGATATTACCTGATTCTGTCTATACATGATCATCAAATAACCACCTCACTATGGGATATTACCTGAATATCTGGTCTATACTGACCCATCATAATAACCACCTCACTATGGAGATATTACCTGATATCTGTCTTAACTGATATCATAATAACCACCTCACTATGGGGATATTACTGATATCTGTTATACTGACCATCTAATAACACCTCACTATGGGATATTACCTGATATCTATATATGACCATCATAATAACCACCTCACTATGGGGTATTACCTGAATCGTCTATACTGATCATCATAATAACCACCTCACTATGGATATTACCTGATACGGCTATACTGATCACATTAATACCACCTCCACTATGGGGATCTTACCTGATTCTGTCTACGATCATCATAATAACCACTCACTATGGGGATATTACCTGATATCTGTCTATATGACCATCATAATAACCACCTCACTATGGGGATATTACCTGATATCGTCTATACGATCATCATAATAACCATCTCACTATGGGGATATTACCTGATATCTGTCTATACCGATCATCATAATAACCACCTCACTATGGGATATTACACTGTATCTGTCTATACCGACCATCATAATAACCACCTCACTATGGGGATATTACCTGATATCTGTCTATACATGATCATCATAATAACCACTCACTATGGGGATATTACCTGATATCTGTCTATACTGACCTCCTAATAACCACTCACTATGGGGATATTACCTGATATCTGTCTATACTGACCATCATAATAACCACCTCATATGGGATATTACCTATATCTGTCTAAATGACCATATAATAACCACCTCACTATGGGGATATTACCTGATATCTGTCTATACTGACCATCATAATAACCACTCACTATGGGGATATTACCTGATATCTGTCTATACGACCATCATAATAAACCTCACTATGGAGATATACCTGATATCTGTCTATACCGACCATCATAATAACCACCTCACTATGGGGATATTACCGATATCTGTCTATACTGACATCAAAAAACCACCTCACTATGGGGATATTACCTGATATCTGTCTAACTGAACCATCATAATACCACCTCAATATGGGGATATTACCTGTATCTGTCTATACTGATCATCATAATAAACCACCTCACTATGGGGATATTACCTGATATTGTCTATACTGTCATCATAATAACCACCTCACTATGGGGATATTACCTGATATCTGTCTATACTGACCATCATAAAACCACCTCACTATGGGGATATTACCTGATATCTGTCTATACTGATCATCATAATAACCACTCACTATGGGGATATTACTGATTATCTGTTATACTGATCATCTATAAACCACCTCACTATGGGATATTACTGATATCGTCTATATGACCATCATAATAACCCACCTCAATAGGGATATTACCTGATATCTGTCTAACGACCATCATAATAACACCTCACCATGGGGATATTACCTGATATCTGTCTATACTGACATCATAATAAACACCTCAACTGGGGATATTACCTGTAATGTCTATAACTGATCATCATAACCCCACCTCACTATGGGATATTACCTGATATCTGTCTATAATGACCATCATAATAACCACCTCACTATGGGGATATTACCTGATATCTGTCTATACTGACCATCATATAACCACTCACTATGGAGTATACCTGATATCTGTCTATACTGACCATCATAAAACCACCTCACTATGGGATATAATTACCTGATATCTGTCTATACTGACCATCATAATAACCACCTCACTATGGGATATTACCTGATATCTGTCTATACTGACCATCATAATAACCACCTCACTATGGGATATTACCTGATATCTGGCCTATACTGATCATATATAACCACCTCACTATGGGATATTACTGATATCTGTCTATACTGATCATCAATATAATAACCACTCACTATGGGGATATTACCTGATATCTGTCTATACTGATCATCATAATAACCACCTCACTATGGGAATTACCTGATATCTGTCTATATGATCATCATAATAACCACCTCACTATGGGATATTACCTGATATCTGTCCATACTGATCATCATAATAACCATCTCACTATGGGGATATTACCTGATATCTGTCTTACTGATCATCATAATAACCACCTCACTATGGGGATATTACCTGATATCTGTCTATACTGATCATCATAATAACCACCTCACTATGGGATATTACCTGATATCTGTCTATACTGATCATCATAATAACCACCTTCACTATGGGATATACCTGATATCTGTCTCATACTGATCATCATAATAACCACCTCACTATGGGGATATTACCGATATCTGTCTATACTGCTCATCATAATAACCATCTCAAGATGGGATATTACCTGATATCTGTCTATACTGACCATCATATAACCACCTCACTATGGGATATTACCTGATATCTGTCTATACTGAACCATCATAATAACCACCTCACTATGGGGGATATACTGATATCTGTCCATACTGATCATCATAATAACCACCTCATATGGGGATATTACCTGATATCTGTCTATACTGATCATCATAATAACCACCTCACTATGGGGATATTACCTGATATTGTCTATACTGACCATAATAAAACCACCTCACTATGGGGATATTACCTGATATCTGTCTATACTGATTACCTAATAACCATCCACTATGGGGATATTACTGATATCGTCTATACGACCATCATAATAACCACCTCCCTATGGGATATACCTGATATCGTCTATACTGACATCATAAACCACCTCACTATGGGGATATTACCTGATATCTGTTATATGACCATCATAATAACATCCTCACTAGGGATAATACCTGATATCTGTCCATACTGACCATCATGAATCACTCTCACTATGGGGATTTACCTCTTTTCCTCCATGGCCTCAACATTTCTCCAGCTGGAACTCAGCATGTGTTGAACATTGTTCATCAGGATTACAGGGCCTGCAATAGAAACCCGCGAGTTTAATAGAACAGCTCAATAAAGCATTATGGGTAATAATCCCGTTGGGGGGTAACTAGTATGAAGCTGTTGGACTCACCAGTTTCTCCTTGAAGCAGTAAGACTGGAAACTCTTGGACACGATCTCTGAGTATTGGAGTAGAACTTTACTGATGGTTCTAAGAAGAAGAACAAAGTCGGACAATTGGTCTAACCTATCTTGTTACTTGAGCCCCCGCTGAGCATGTGGACAGAGATGAGAGAGAGGTCTACAGCTTAGATTTAAAGGGAAAACTAAAAAAACACCCTGAGTTGGGCAGTGGATATTGCGCGGTGTAGGAGGCGTTTTAAACACAGGGATCCAGTCTGGGACTCCATCCACTCACCCAAGCTTCTGTCTGAGGGTTGTCCAAATCATGAAAGTGGCAAATAAATGTTTTCCCAGAGTTACTTGGCAAACCTCCTCATGTAGTGAGCCACGATGGCCGGGTCGGCATTCCAGCTTATTAATGATTTCGAAAGCTCTGGTTGAGCTGCGTGAAGACGTCCACCACTGAACAGGAGAACAGGGCATGTTCTTGACGTCTGCTGGAAATGGGGGCCACAAAGAAGACATTAAATGGGCTGTTTTGGAAAGACATTACAGCAATGCAAGCTGGGAAATGGGTAGGGAACGTGGGGAGCAAAATGTTTTCTATTGGACAAGAACAGGGAACTTGTTTAGTATCCAATGGCAGGTACAGATTCGCATTAACCAATTAGCTGTTACCTTACACTGATCTACTGCAGTTACATATAACAGTACAGACCCTAGAATGAACCAATGTTAAGGGTTAATTCTGGGATTATTATTCCAGCAGTCCCTGACTACACCCAGGCTATGTCTCAGGACAGAGAGGATTTCCATAAACGTATGAAACATAAACGTCCAAACCATGTTAGTGGTAATCAGCACAATATATAGGTAATTAAAGGATAACCACGTCCCTTTAAATCTCTAATGAGCGATACAGTAGAACACATGTAGACGTTCACGCCAGTCCAATGGGGCAGCAATTGACACATGTGCCGAGACTTTAGCCTCTTATAATCCCTACCAACGGTTTATTATGGACCGATTTTACATTGTGATCAGACAAGAGACCGAAACACTTACAATTTTAATTCATTTGAATGTAAAACGTTCAAAGCACTAAAGGGTTAACCAAGCAAAAATGTCTGTGCCACAATTATTTAGAAGTCGGCACAATTTCAACATGCTTCACGGTCCATTACAATGAATTTAAATCCCTATGCTCAGAATTAATTTGTTCCCATTGGCAGAGCTGCTTAGTATTCACATGGGGTCAGCCCAGGGGTAGGATTGAATAATAGACCACAACAGAGTGAGTGTTTAATGCGCCTCTAAACAGTCAGACTTGCGAGGGCAAACCAACCCCGCAGGGATCAATAGCGCCAAAAACATGGATTGAGGGATACTCATGCGACCGAAAGGACAAGTTACCCCAAGAAGAATAGTAGAATAAAGACCGCCAGGAATAAAATCGATTCAAAGATGAGAAGAAATAAAAAAGAAATATCGGATTCTGATACCAGAGAGGATATAAACGGATTGTAGAGGATGATATACAGGACATGAGAGAGGTGATCTGATACACAGAACAAGGAACCAGAGAGAGGATCTGATATAGAACCAAGGAACAAGAGAGGGAGCTGATATGAGGAACAAGGAACCAGAGAGGGATCTGATATAGAACCAAGGAACCAGAGAGAGGATCTGTATAGAACCAAGGAAGAGAGAGGATTTGATATAGAACCAAGGAACCAGAGAGAGAGGATCTGATATAGAACCAAGGAACCAGAGAGAGGATCTGATATAGAAACCAAGGAACCAGAGAGAGGGATGATATAGAAACAAGGAACCAGAGAGAGGATCTGATATAGAACCAAGGAACCAGAGAGAGGATCTGATATAGAAACCAAGGAACCAGAGAGAGGACCTGATATAGAACCAGGACAGAGAGAGGATCTATTAGAACCAAGGAACCAGAGAGAGGATCTGAATATATATAAGAAACCAAGGAACGGAGGCAGGATGATATGAAAGGACCAGAGAGGGATTGAGATAGAACCAAGGAACCAGAGAGAGGCGATATAGAACCAAGGAACCAGAGAGAGGATCTGAATTTATATAGAACAGGACCTAAGAGGTATGATATAGAACCAAGGAACCAGAGAGAGGACCTGATATAGAACCAATGAACCAGAGAGAGGATCTGATATAGAACCAAGGAAACAGAGAGAGATTCTGTATATAGAACCAAGGAACCAGAGAGAGGATCTGATATGAACCAAGGAACCAGAGAGAGGATATGATATAGAACCAAGGAACCAGAGAGAGGACCTGATATAGAACCAAGGAACCAGAGAGAGGATGACATAGAGAACCAAGGAACCAGAGAGAGATTGATATGAACCAGGAACAAGAGAGAGAGGACCGATAGAACCAGAGAGAGATGGACCTGATATAGAACCAAGGAACCAGAGAGAGGACCTGATACAGAACCAAGGAACCAGAGAGAGGAGCTGATATAGAACCAAGGAACCAGAGAGATGATATGATATAGAACCAAGGAACTAGAGAGAGGACCCTGATATAGAACCAAGGAACCAGAGAGAGGATCTGATATAGAACAAGGAACCAGAGAGAGGATCTGATATAGAACCAAGGAACCAGAGAGAGGACTTGATATAGAACCAAGGAACCAGAGAGAGGACTGATATTGAACCAAGGAAACCAGAGAGAGGATCTGATATTGAACCAAGGAACCAGAGAGAGGATCTGATATAGAGAACCAAGGAACCAGAGAGAGGAACTGATATAGAAACCAAGGAACCAGAGAGAGACCTGATATAGAACCAAGGAACCAGAGAGAGGAACCGATATAGAACCAAGGAACCAGAGAGAGGACCGGATATACAGAAACCAAGGAACCAGAGAGAGGATCTGATATAGAACCAAGGAACAGAGAGATGATATGATATAGAACCAAGGAAAAGAGAGAGGACCTGATATAGAACCAAGGAACCAGAGAGAGGACCTGATATAGAACCAAGGAACAGAGAGAGGATTGATATAAGAACCAAGGAACCAGAGAGAGGATCTGACATGAGAACCAAGGAACAGAGAGAGATATGATACAGAACCAAGGAACAGAGAGAGACCTGATATTAGAACCAAGGAACCGAGATGAGCCGGACCCTGATATAGAGAACCAAGGAACCAGAGAGAGGACCTGATATACAGAACCAAGGAACCAGAGAGAGGATCTGATTATAGAACCAAGGAACCAGAGAGAGGATATGATATAGAACCAAGGAACCAGAGAGATGATATGATATAGAAACAAGGAACCAGAGAGAGGACCTAATATAGAACCAAGGAACAGAGGAGAGGACCTGATATAGAACCAAGGAACCAGAGAGAGGATCTGATATACAGAACCAAGGAACCAAGCGAGAGAGATGATATGAACCAAGAACCAGAGAGATGATATGATATAGAACCAAGGAACCAGAGAGAGGACCTGATATAGAACCAAGGAACCAGAGAGAGGATCTGATATAGAGAACCAAAGGAACCCAGAGATTTGAGGATCTGATATAGGAACCAAGGAACCAGAGAGATGATACGATATAGAACCAAGGAACCAGAGAGAGGACCTGATATAGAAACCAAGAACCAAGGAACCAGAGAGAGGATCTGATATAGAACACAGGAACCAGAGAGAGGACCTGATATAGAACCAAGGAACCAGAGAGAGGGAGGACTGATTATGAACCAAGGAACCAGAGAGGGATCTGATTACAGAACAAGGAACCAGAGAGAGGATCTGATTAGTGAACCAAGGAAACAAGAGAGATGATATATGAGTATAGAACCAGGAACCAGAGAGAGGCTGATATAGAACCAAGGAACCAGAGAGAGGACCTGATATAGAACCAAGGAAACCAAGGACAGAGAGAGGATCTGATATAGAACCAAGGAACCAGAGAGAGGACCTGATATACAGAACCAAGGAACCAGAGAGAGGATCTGATATTGAACAAAGGAACCAGAGAGAGGATTGATATAGAGAACAAGGAACTAGAGAGAGGATCTGATATGCGAACCAAGGAACCAGAGAGAGGATCTGATATAGAACCAAGGAACCAGAGAGAGGACCTGATATACAGAACCAAGGAACCAGGAACCAGAGAGAGAGAGGATCTGATATAGAACCAAGGAACCAGGAGAGGATGATGATATAGAACCAAGGAACCAGAGAGATGATATGATATAGAACCAAGGAACCAGAGAGATGATCTGATATAGAGAACTGAGGAACCAGAGAGAGGATCTGATATACAGAACCAATGAACCAGAAAGAGGATTCTAATATACAGAACCAAGGAACCAGAGAGAGGATCTGATTATAGAGAACTGGAGGAACCAGAGAAAGGACATGATATACAGAACCAAGGAACCAGAAAGAGGATCTAATATACAGAACCAAGGAACCAGAGAGAGGATCTGATATAGAGAAACAAGGAACCAGAGAAGAGGAATGATATAGAGAACCAAGGACAACAGGGAGGATCTGACATAGAGAAACAAGGAACCAGAGAGAGGATCTGATATAGAGACCAAGGAACCAGAAGAGGATCTGACATAGAGAACCAAGGAACCAGAGAGAGGATCTGATAGAGAACCAAGGAACCAGAGAGAGGATCTTGATATAGAAAATCAAGGAACCAGAGAGAGGACCTGATATAGAGAACCAAGGAACCAGAGAGAGGATGGATATAGAGAGCAAGGAACCAGAGAGAGGATCTGATATAGAGAACCAAGGAACCAGAGAGAGGATCTGATATAGAGAAAACCAAGGAACCAGAGAGAGGATCTGAATAGAGAACCAAGGAACCAGAGAGAGGATCTGATATAGAGAACCAAGGACAGAGAGAGGATCTGATATAGAGAACCAGGACCAGAGAGAGGATCTGATATAGAGAGGAAAGGAACAGAGAGAGGATCTGATATAGAGAACCAAGGAAACGAGAGGATCTGATTAGAGAACAAGGAAACAGAGAGAGGACTGATATAGAGAACCAAGGAACAGAGAGAGGATCTGATATAGAGAAACAGGAACCAGAGAGAGGCAGAAGGATCTGATAGAGAACCAGGAACCAAGAGAGAGGATCTGATATAGAGAACCACAGGAACCAGAGAGAGGATTGATATAGAGAACCAAGGAACCAGAGAGAGGATCTGATATAGAGAACCAAGGAACCAGAGAGAGGATCTGATATAGAAACCAGGAACCAGAGAGAGGATCTGATATAGAGAACCAAGGAAACCAGAGAGAGGATTGATATAGAGAACCAAGGAACCAGAGAGAGGATCTGATATAGAACCAAGGAACCAGAGAGAGGATTGTATAGAGAACAGAACCAGAGAGAGGACCTGATATAGAGAGAACCAAGGAACCAGAGAGAGGATCTGATATATAGAACCAAGGAACCAGAGAGAGGATCTGATATAGAACCAAGGAAAAAGAGAGAGGATCTGAATAGAGAACAAGGAACCAGAGAGAGGATCTGATATAGAACCAAGGAACCAGAGGAGGATCTGATATAGAGAACCAAGGAACCAAGGAACGTTCACATCCTGTTTATAAAGGGATTTTCCTGCCCCACCACAGAGCCACTTACCCCATCTTTCTTATCCCGCTCCAAAGCCCATTCAGGAACTCTAAAGAAACTTCTTCATTCTCATCCAGCCACTGCATCACAAACTGCTCAAACCACCGCAGGACACAAGTCCACTCTGAAAAATAATACAGCAACTAGAGATAAAAAACCATATGTATTATTCTCACTAGCAGGTACCTAGGTCTCTCCTAAGCAACACTGTAGGATTCTACCCGACTGCCTCCTAATTCCCCATCCCACTGTTTACCTACCAGCTTTATCACTGCTCCACACCGGTCAAGAAAAGGTCAACATAGTGGATTGACAGCTCTGGCAAAAGGGGGAGAACCAGGTATGTGACCAGCAATCGTGATCAGCGTAAAACCTTTAACAGGGAGATTCAATAGAAGTTCTTAGTGTTGGTGCTAATTTTGTCCAACCAATCAGGTGTTAGCTTTCAAATGTTAAATAAGATCTGATTGGTTGGACAAAATTAGCACCATTTTAAACGATAATCCTTCAAGTCTCGAATAGCCCCTGAGTTGTCCAGGGTCCAGACACTTACGTAGGGTATTCGGCACCTTGTCCTTCATGGCAGGCAGGTCCCCTTACATACTCGTTGTACAGCCATTTAATTGAAGTGCAGGTTCATGTAATCAGCGCTTACACAATTCTGTGCTTTCATGTCTGTGAAACAGAAAAAAGTTAATAAAGAAGATCCCAACCTGAAATATGTAAAGTGACACCTGGAGCTATTTACCCCATGTGACAGATACCCGGAGCTATTTACCCCATGTAGAAGATACCTGGAGCTATTTACCCCATGTACAGATACCCGGAGCTATTTACCCCATGTAGAGATACCTGGAGCTATTTATCCCATGTAGAGATACCCGGAGCATTTTACCCCATGTAGGGATACCCGGAGCTATTTACCCCATGTAGGGACCTGGAGCTATTTACCCCATGTAGAGATACCTGGAGCTATTTACCCCATGTAGAGATACCTGGAGCTATTTACCCCATGTAGAGATACCTGGAGCTATTTATCCAGTGAGATGGAGCTATTACCCCATGTAGAGATACCTGGAGCTATTTACCCCATGTAGAGATACCTGGAGTATTTACCCAGTGAGTACCGGAGCTATTTACCCCATGTAGATACCCGGAGCTATTACCCCCTGTAGAGATACCGGAGCTATTTATCCCATGTAGAGACTACCTGGAGCTCATTTATCCCATGTAGAGATACCTGGAGCTATTACCCAAGTAGAGATACCTGGAGCTATTTACCCCATGTAGAGATACCCGGAGCTATTACCCATGTGAGGATACCTGGAGCTATTACCCCATGTAGAGATACCCGGAGCTATTACCCCATGTAGAGATACCTGGAGCTATTTACCCCATGTAGAGATACCCGGAGCTATTTACCCCTGTAGGATACCGGAGCTATTTACCCCATGTAGAGATACCCGGAGCTATTTACCCCATGTAGAGATACCTGGAGCTATTTACCCCATTGTAGAGATACCTGGAGCTATTTACCCCATGTAGAGATACCTGGAGCTATTTACCTTACGTGAGATACCGGAGCTATTTACCCCATGTAAGTACCTGGAGCTATTTACCCCATGTAGAGATACCTGGAGCTATTTACACCATGTAGAGTTACCTGGAGCTATTTACCCATGTAGAGATACCCGGAGCTATTTATCCATGTAGATACCTGGAGCTATTTACCCCATGTAGAGATACCTGGAGCTATTTACCCCATGTAGAGGATACCTGGAGCTATTTACCCCATGTAGAGAACCTGGAGCTAATTACCCCATGTAGAGATACCTGGAGCTATTTACCCCATGTAGAGATATACTGACAGTGGTAGAAAATCCTGTTATGGATTCAGCTCATTTACCTATTTTATATTTCATGGGGAACTATTACATTTGAAGTAATAATTTCTACATACCAAGGTATGACAATGTAATGGGAAGAGTTGTTTGCGTTTATAGGGGGCATTATTGACAGCACAAACAAGTATAATAAATGCTTTCTCCTACCTTACATATGGTTCAGAAATTAGGAGGAAAGTAGTAAAGTTTGGGGTTTATTTGTCCTTTAATTCGCTTATTACATTACAATGATGCTGTTGCCTTTAATTGGTGGAAATAATGGTTTGTTTTAGTGCCGTACAGTGAGGCACCAATCTCCATAAGAGACTGTGAGATGTTCATCCAGCAGTTATGGGGCTGAATCTAATGTCGTCTTCCATAATCATCCCATTATCTGGGCCTCTTGTTTCTTACAATTACAGGGACCTCAAGGTGACAATTGTTTATATAAGAGGCGGAAAGTCTAGGTCATTAGAGGTCATTTAAACAGGGCAGAGAGGTTTAAAGGCCACGTAACGGTTACTGGTAGTAACACTGTCCGTAGAAATTAAACTAGCAACATTGTTTCCATTTAGTAACGATCAGTGTGGACAGATCCATCTATTCACAATGTAGAGTCACTTTACTCAACATGGGAGGAGCCACGCTTGGCTGGACGGAAACATGCATGAAAAGCACATGCGTGTGGAGAGCACGGAATCCAGGGGAAAAAAGGTGATTGCACGCACTCCAAAAACGGATCGCAGCACATGGAATGTGGCCACCCACAATGCTTTGCCATTCTCACACACTAACAGATCGCAATTGTTAGTGCGTGAGAAAACGTTGCAGTGTGGCCTAGGCCGAAGGGAATCATCCCATTGGTGGCTGCAGATTAATTCCAGGGGTAACATTTACACCAATCATTCATCTGATTAAATGCTACACACTGGCAGATCAATTCACAGGAATGACGAAATCCATTAACATGTCCCACTAGGGTCTGTCCGTGTGCAGGGAAATTAGAAAAGTACCACTACTAACTAGGTACTGGTAACCACCATTAGCATGGTAAATTAACTGCAAGGACTAGGATTAGTGAACCACAAGGACTAGGATTAGTGAACCACAAGGACTAGGAATTAGTGAACCACAAGGACTAGGATTAGTGAACCACAAGGACTAGGATTAGTGAATCCCAAGGACTAGGATTGTGAACCACAAGGACTAGTATTAGTGAATCACAAGGACTAGGATTAGTGAATCACAAGGACTAGGATTAGTGAACCACAAGGACTAGGATTAATGAATCACAAGGATTAGTGAACCACAAGGACTAGGATTAGTGAACCACAAGGACTAGGATTAGTGAACCACAAGGACTAGGATTAGTGAATCACAAGGACTAGGATTAGTTAACCACAATGATTAGTATTAGTTAGCCAGAATGATTAGGATTAGTTAACCCAAGGACTAGGATTAGTGAACCACAAGGACTAGGATTAGTGAATCACAAGGACTAGGATTAGTTAACCACAATGATTAGTATTAGTTAGCCAGAATGCTTAGGATTAGTTAACCACAAGGACTAGGATTAGTGAACCAAAAGGACTAGGATTAGTGAATCACAAGGACTAGGATTAGTGAACCACAAGGACTAGGATTAGTGAATCACAAGGACTAGTATTAGTGAATCACAAGGTAGTAGTGAACCGACAAGGATTAGTGATCCAAGGATAGGTTAGGGAATCACAAGGACTAGGATTAGGAATCACAGGACTAGGATAATGAAACAAAGGACTAGGATTAGTGAATCCCAAGGACTAGGATTAGTGAACCACAAGGAATAGTATTAATGAATCACAAGGACTAGGATTAGTGAATCACAAGGACTAGGATTAGTGAATCACAAGGACTAGGATTAGTGAACCACAAGGACTAGGATTAGTGAATCACAAGGATTAGTGAACCACAAGGACTAGGATTAGTGAACCACAAGGACTAGGATTAGTGAACCACAAGGACTAGGATTAGTGAATCACAAGGACTAGGATTAGTGAACCACAATGATTAGTATTAGTTAGCCAGAATGATTAGGATTAGTTAACCACAAGGACTAGGTTAGTGAACCACAAGGACTAGGATTAGTGAATCAAAAGGACTAGGATTAGTTAACCACAATGATTAGTATTAGTTAGCCACAATGATTAGGATTAGTTAACCACAAGGACTAGGATTAGTGAACCACAAGGACTAGGATTAGTGAATCACAAGGACTAGGATTAGTGAATCACAAGGACAGGATAGTGAACCCACAGGACTAGGATTAGGAATCACAGGACTAGTATAGTGAATCCACAGGACTAGTTAGTGAACCACAAGGATTAGTGAACACAAGGACTAGGATTAGTGAACCACAAGGACTAGGATTAGTGAATCACAAGGATTAGTGAACCACAAGGACTAGGATTAGTGAACCACAAGGACTAGGATTAGTGAACCACAGGACTAGGAATAGTGGAACCACAAGGACTGGAATAGTGAACCACAAGGACTAGGATTAGGAAGTAATAGTGAATCACAAGGATTAGGATTAGTGAACCACAAGGACTAGGATTAGTGAATCACAAGGACTAGGATTAGTGAACCAAAAGGACTAGGATTAGTGAACCACAAGGACTAGGATTAGTGAACCACAAGGACTAGGATTAGTGAACACAAGGACTAGGATTAGTGAACCACAAGGACTAGGATTAGTGAACCACAAGGACTAGGATTAGTGAACACAAGGACTGATTAGTGTAACCACAAGGACGGATAGTGAACCACAGATAGGATAGATAACAAGACTAGGATTAGTACACAAGGATAGGTTAGTGAACCACAAGGACTAGGATTAGTGAACCACAAGGACTAGGATTAGTGAACCACAAGGACTAGGATTAGTGAACCACAAGGACTAGGATTAGTGAACCACAAGGACTAGGATTAGTGAACCACAAGGACTAGGATTAGTGAATCACAAGGACTAGGATTAGTTAACCACAATGATAGGATTAGTAACCACGAGGACTAGAATTAGTGAACACGAGCGATATGACACGAGGGCTAGGATTAGTGAACCACGAGGACTGGTCTAGTGTAAACTTCTATGTGTGCTGGTTAGTTTAATATGAGGAGCTAAACTAGACTAAAGGGAAAGAATGAGGGTTGGGTTAGTTAACATGTGATGTTCTTACCACCAAGAAAATGGATCATGCGTATTCGGAAGATGGTTTGGGCTTGTGACAGAGGAGACATTGAATGTCAGACAAATAATGCCAAAGGAGAAGGAAAGGTGAATGTATTAATGACACGTGGGGAGTTGGATGGAGAGGAAAGGGTTAAAATTCCTGAACAATTTCACCTGCTATGGCACCCACATAGACACAATGAGTTAATAAGGAGTTATCATGGAATGAAACATGGGTCCATACTAATGTAGTATTGTTACCACTAGTAATGTAGTATTGTTACCACTAGTAATGTAGTATTGTTACCACTAGTAATGTAGTATTGTTGTACCGGTAATGTATTATTGTTACTACTAGTAATGTAGTGTGGTTACCACTAGTAATATAGTGTGGTTACCACTAGTAATGTAGTATTGTTGCCACTGGTAATGTAGTACTGCCACAGTAATGTATAGTATGTTACCACTTATATAGTACTGTTACTACTAGTAATGCAGTATTGTCACCACTAGTAATGCATTATTGTTACCACTAGTAATGTAGTGTTGTCACCACTGGCAATGTAGTATGGTTACCACTAGTAATGTTGTGTTTTTACCACTAATAATGTAGTATTGTTACCACAAGTAATGTAGTGTTGTTACCACTAGTAATATAGTGGTGGTTACCACTAGTAATGTAGTGTTACCACTAGATAGATGTAGTGTTACCACTAGTAATAGTGTACACTAGTAATGCAGTGTTGTTACCACTCGTTATTAGCATTGTTACTACTAGTAATGTAGTATTGTCACCACTAGTAATGTAGTATTGTTACTACTAGCATCGCAGTATTGTTACCACTAGTAATGTCGTGTGGTTACCACTAGTATGTAGTGTGGGTACCATAGTGATGTAGTATGGTTACCACTAGTAATGTAGTGTGTGTTACTTCAATATCAGCACACAGACGGGTATGCTGAGTACCACAGAGCATTACAGTATCAGCTACACGACAGGGGTACTACTGAGTACTACAAGGCATCACAGTATCAGCAACACAGACAGGAGGTACTACTGAGTACCACAGAGCATCTTTTAAAGAATCAGGTTTCCATTATATTGTGAAATTCTCTTGTTCAAGAATTCTGCTGTTTGAAATCTGTCACTTTCCTGACATAGTGTGTGATAATATTACTACAGTATGTCATTATTATAGTATATTAATATATATATTTACAGTATGTCATTATTTAATATATTAATATATATATATTACAGTATGTCATTATTATAATATATTAATATATATATATTACAGTATGTCATTATTATAGTATATTATTACAGTATGTCATTATTATAGTTTATTATTATAGCATATTATTACAGTATGTCATTATTATATATTACAGTATGTCATTATAGTATATTATTATAGTATATTATGACAGTATGTCATTATTATAGCATATTATTATAGTATATTATTATATAGTATTACAGTGTCATTATTGTATATTATAGTATATTATGACAGTATGTCATTATTATAGCAATTATTATAGTATATTATTACAGTATGTCATTATTATAGTATAATTATATTATTACAGTATATCATTACTATAGTATATTATGAAAGTATGTCATTATTATAGCATATTATTAAAGTATATTATACAGTATGTCATTATTATAGTATGATTATATTATTACAGTATGTCATTATTGTATATTATAGTATATTATGACAGTATGTCATTATTATAGCATATTATTATAGTATATTATGACAGTATGTCATTATTATAGTATAATTATATTATTACAGTATATCATTATTATAGTATATTATGACAGTATGTAATTATGATAGCATATTATTAAAGTATATTATTACAGTATGTCATTATTATATTATTACAGTATGTCATTATTATAGTATATTATGACAATATGTCATTATTATAGCATATTATTAAAGTATATTATTACAGTGTGTCATTATTATAGTATGATTATATTATTACAGTATGTCATTACAGTTTACTATTATTATAGTATATTATCATTACAGTATGTCAGAATTATAGTAAATTATTACAGTATGTGATTATTACATTTTGTTATTATTTTATCATTATTATTATCAGGAACTGAGTGAAGCGGTAGATTGTGCAGGTTATTTCTATCTATAGAGAGGCTGTGGGTATCTACAGGGGACACACAACGCCCACTCGTCACTATTCCAAGTGTAGGGAGAACCTTCTGTCTAATCAGATTCCTATATTCACACTTACCGCTCACACAGTGCAGGGAGCTGAGATTATCCAATACTAAAACCAGCAGGAGACACAGACATGAAGGGGTTAAATGTACTGTACAGGGTTAACCACATTAGCACACAATAACCTCATACAGTCCTGTATGGTAGGGAAATAATATTTAAGCTCCCACCCATTTTATTTTAGATTAACGGTACAGTATCTGTGTACACAGAAGCAGGCACAGTCCCAATGATTCCCTATGCAGTAGAGATGTCGATTCTCCTTATAATTAAATCAATGACGTGTCCCTGAGATTTAATGGGATTCCCGCTGTTTGGGAACCTCATGGCTCGGGGAGAGTTAAATCCCTTTAAGGCCCCAAACCGTTAATTAGCCGCAGTGTCGAGTAGAGACTGACCCCCAGACACGATGAAACCAGCGTCAAGCTGAGCTCTCTTGGCTGTAAAAAGGGAACGCAGCCCCCGCTGGAATAAAAGAAGTAATGATTCAACGGGTCAGAACCTCTCGGCTCCAATCCTACACACCGAGAATCCTACGCACGGCTGCCATTTCTATTTTAGACACCAAGCCTCATTTGCGCTTCCCTCTAATCGCCCTCCTGTGTCTGCTAAGACAACAGGTTAGGAGAAGGTATTACCCATAATCCCCTGTGCTCACCTTCCATGGCGTACTTCATATCCTGCGAAAACAGGTTCCACATGACCTCCGCACTCACTTTCCCCACGCTGAGCTCCTGGGGAAACCTAAAGGAACCAAAAGGAATCGGATCAGAATAATCAATACAATCTAATTAAACAATAATAATCTACACTGCTGCCATACTGCTCCCCAGCCTGAGAATCATGCGGTATAATAATAATAATATACACTGCTGCCATACTGCTCCCCAGCCCCTGAGAATCATGCGGTATAATAATAATAATAATATACACTGCTGCCATACTGCCCCCCAGGGTGAAGACCCTTGTGATTAGATAAGGAAGCTATTCCAGTTACAGCTTATTGACCAGCACAGTGATTGGCCAGTGAGACAATAAGGTGTATCCTCAGGGGCCAGACTACTAACCCTCCCATCAATACAGCCCACTTCAGGGAGCTTCCCCAGAAGCTGAGGTAAATAGGCCCGAGATATTAACATTTTGTATATAGGAATATGAATGTGGTGTCTCTATTGTGATGTAATAAAGTAATAAAGTCTCCTGTGGACTGCAGTTGTGGCGAACTGTCGGCCAGACCATCTTTTTTGTCCGCGTGTAGCAGCCCTTACACAGTGGTTGATATTTAGTTATTACACCGGCTGCTATAAAATGATATATTGCTCCCCGTCCCATGTGGTTTGTAACCAGAGATAGTTTCTTCTAACCCCTCCCCCTTCCCAGGTCACTGGCTTGGACATGCTCAGTTTGAGTAACCCAGGGTAAGGGAGGAGCTGGTCCGCGAGGGTTAAAGTGAAAGTAACCGCAGGACTTGTTGTAGGGAAAGATTTTTCTGGCTCACATCCCTGACCAGTCGTGATTGAATCGGTTTGAGGCCAAGTTTAGATTCCCTGAAGCACTGGACGATATAACCAGATTACAACACATTTAATGACATTGACCAATTAGGAAGCACAGGCCCCAGCATGCAGTGCGTCTGACTCACCCTTTAACTGAGGGTCACACCTCGGCCGATGTCAGAGTCACTTACACAACAAGAGAGAAAGCAGACAGGACAGACTGACAGGAGGTCTCTACAAAGCACACAAGGGTTAGAGAGAGGCAGAGGACACAGAGAGATCAGCACGGAGAGACGTGTGTCCGCTTACTGATTGAGCACCGGGGTGTAAGCGTTCTTATCCTCCTCGATGATGGAGACGATCAACGTGATCAGCTTGGGCCAGAAGTCCAGATTCTTTATGCAGGGTCCCTGCTCTTCCGGGGGCAAGTCCGGTTTCTTGTTCTGGAGATGAAAAGTCCCACATGTTAACCAATGTCATGATTATCAATGAGGATCCAAGTCCGGTTCATTGGCAGCTTAGAGGTAAGTGCACATTGCAAACCCAACCGAGTATAAGACCCGCGATTCAGATGGAAAGCAGACGGATCCGTGGGTTGCTAATGGTATCAGGCAATGTATATACAGGAGATAAAGGGAAAGTTCCCTATTGATTTTATTATTTATTATTAGAGCCTTTCGGGCTGTATGGTAAGTAGACTCCACCCACCGGGTCCGTCTGGTACTCCCGGCTGTACAGCTCGTGGCAGTTGTTGAAGATGTACTCGTAGGTGGAGTTCAGACAGGCCTTCACACAGTCCCTGACTACCTGGCTGGCCCGAGGAGGACTCTGCAACTCTTGGACCTGATTGGAGACAATGAGGAAATAAAAGGAGAAAATTCATTGGTCGGAGAGTAACCGAAGGGCCAGGTGGAGGGTGAAGGGGACAGAATGAAATCGATACCCAGTCTGGGTGACGGAGAATTAACATTTATATAATAACAGGGACGACAGGGGTCTAGGAGGTTTGTTATCACGGACTGTGGAACCCTTCGCCTGTTCCCTGGATGGGATTTCCCAGTCCTAGACTTGGTTCTGTAACGCAGGGCGACCAATGGCCAAGTTGTGACCAGACAGAGCAGAGGATCATGGGAAGGTTTGACCTCCCCGAGTGACTATCGGTTATCTGATTTGTTCTCGCTATGCCCTGCCCACTATGATGTAACCCTAACCTATCACCCTCAGGCCATGACCTAAGACTTTACCTTCATGCGGAAGAACGTGATACTGGTCAGAAGGTCCACCGTGGATTTCAGATCCTGCAGCCGGTCGGGGCTACTGGCTGGGAAATTGTTCTGGGAGGAAAAAAAAAACTAAAATTAAAAATGGCGGACAGACAGGGAACTCTGGGAGATAACGACCCATTTGGTGAACTATCCCTTTAAGGGATCTGCCTGTACATGGCGGCTTCCTTTTCAGATATCAGGGGAACTTTACAAATTTCCTTTTATTACAGAAATAACCTGACGCGGAGGATGTAATTACCGTTATCACCACGTTATCGGTAATTACCGTCACTATGAATTCTGTTCCTATAAAGATCGGAGACGCGGCTGATGGTCACATGACACGATGTGACGTGGTCTGGTTAGAATTAGGTGCTGATTGTTCTGTATCCCAACCCCCACTCTCTCTCTCTCTTCCTGCCAGGGCGGAACCAGTAATAATGATTATTATGGGGCCACATGTACAATTACAGCCTTAGGTACCATAATTATCTTACCAATGTGGAACAGGAGTGCGTCACATCTCTAACCCCCCATATAATACACATAGAGATAATGAGGGGCTTGGCACTGACAGAGTTTCAATAGATAATTGTACTGGTCTGATAGAGAAGAATAATTCCCATAGAGACCCGGGGGGAGAGAGATGTTTCCCAGGCTGCAATCAGAGCTATTGTGGGGTCCATTACCCTGTACATGGAGAGATCGATGCGCAGAGAATTGTGCAGCTGGTCCAGCAGTTTGACGAATCTCTCTTTCTACGGAAAAGAAAAACCAGATTCAGCTCCGAATCAAATGGGAGAGGACGTCAACGTGGGACATTAACTGGGGACGTTTTGAGGCTGAAAATCGGTCGGAGGCAGAGACGTTGGTGGAGGCCGTAGTGTGGGCGTAGTAGGCATTTATATTGGCTAGTAAGGTGCTCATTACGGCAGGGACCCCCGGGCACATGTACTTGGAGGAAAGGCAAGCGAAGTGTCTACAAAGGAAATGAGAAGAAATTACAGTGATTATCTGTTAATTAGACAACCAAACACAACATGTGACCGGGTGACGGATCACTAAACGCCACGCTAGAATGCCACTGCCCTGTCTGACAATATCTACATTATGACCAAGGCTTTGCCATTTACACTCCTGTAGAGTACATATGGACACCAGTACCAACTGAGTAATTAACCTTCCCCTTGGAGCACCAACTTCCTTTATTTCTTGAACTATGATGCAGCTATATGGCAGCTCCACCCTCTGTGAGATCAATGGCGCCATACACTGGTTAAACACAGGGTCAAAGGACCATAGAGCAGCCAGAGATCAACGAAATCTGGTTAATTTTACCAGGAACATGAGAATAATAGAAAACCTGGTGATTGACTTGGACTGGACAATCTGTTTGCTTCTCCCTGTCATGGGGCCTTCAAACAAACACATCTCCAGTCTCACTGACAGATCATTATGGGGGAAACGGAGCAGAACAAGCACCCAGACCCAGGTCTGCACTGACAGCTACAGATTAACCCTACCATCCCCCAATAACCAGACAGAGAAACACCGGGCACTGGATTTGGATAATGGGGCGTCTGATTGATTGAATTGGTCAGCCTAGGAAATCTATTCAATTGATAAGAACATTAAGGCAGCGAACACACTATGTAATTATTCCATCAGACAAAAACTGATTGGATAACATGCTCCATAGTCAGATTAACCCTATTGGGAATACACCGGACTGACACAGTATTGGAGGTTGTATAAAGACATACGTCCATCTAGTCCAACCTTTATACCCTACCCATAATGTCTGTATAACAGTTACATAGTAATATAGTATTGGAGGTTGTATAAAGACATACGTCCATCTAGTCCAACCTTTATACCCTACCCATAATGTCTGTATAACTACTGTGGCACATTGTGGTAATTGTGGTACAGTCCAACCTTTATAACATACCCATAATGTCTGTATAACAGTTACATAGTAACATAGTATTGGAGGTTGTATAAAGACATACGTCCA